>KN889925.1:24378-34439 GCA_000934455.1 Apostichopus parvimensis
AAAAAAAATCGACTATTGACTTGCAGGTTAAGATCATGTTCCGTTTAGAAACCGTGCCTGTCTGTCGCTATCGTATATTTTTTGTGTACAACATCAGGTACGTATCAGCTTTGGTACTATAGCGCCACAGCCTCTTTGGACAGGACTTCGCTTCCATATCGCAATCCGTAAGATCGACAACTAAGAGCTTTTCAAAGGTTATCTAAACTTAACATACTATACGTTCTGTTTGAATAACGCTGAATGGTATGTCTATGCCGTCTCGAATAGAAGGTATGCCTTCTATGTATACCAAGTAAATCAACAGACGTAATTTTGAATGGGCATTATCGACAAATTTATCGACATAATGAATGGGCATTATCGACAAATTTATCAACAACTTATGAACAGCAAGGAAACCTCGTCGCTTTTTTCTTCTTCTTCTCTCTAGTCAGTCATAGCGAAGAAATCCCCCTCTTTTTAAACCTCCACTATTTAACACACGGGACATTAAATGGTTTCCTGTTGATGTCTAAGATCATGATTTCCCTCAAAATTAAGTTTTCTTGAGGAAAATGTCACCTTCCATGGTAAGTCTATTTGCTCGACTGCAGCCTAGAATCGATACCGTAGTTAAATTCTGTAGTTCTCTACGAATTAAAAACATATATATATCAAAGAAAGTTCATCGAACTGATGTGGTTATAAATTCCTTACCAATTCGTATAAGCAAATCTCCCTTCCATACTTTGTAACGACAACCACGCGCCATCTTTCTCCAGTGTCCTGTATTGCCATTGCCTTAGCATCATATGGGGCTGGTCGTGTTTGGAGAAAGCAACCTTCTTCACTGTATTGCATAATAGACGCTGCAACCTGGATGTTACCAAGAGATAGTTCTCCCCATAAAATGTAAGACCTTCTCTTAGTGTCATTGGCAATACTTAAAGGTACAAAATCCGTCGTTCTTTCTACCGGAAACGGTTTCCGTAACTCATGTCTCACCTGACAGTTGTAACCGAGATTAGTAATGGAAAACGCTTTGTTACTGCCAGAATCACAGACGACTATCTTGTTATCATCCACTGCGATATGCCGAAGTTTGGTCACCTCATTTGGAAGATCCAGGGAGTGAACAAAACGTAGTTGATTGTTGAAGATGTAGACACTTCGGCTGTCAGAACCGACATAAACCTGCTGCGTAATCTGATCAATACAAGCACATGTTACACAAACACCACTAGGGTAACGCTCGATATCATCACTTAAAGTTTTCTTGCTGAAAAAACCTGTTGAAACGTTATAGAGACGAATTTCATTTGGGTGACAAATGACAACAGCGTCGGATTCTAAAAACAATGTACTGCGACGAAAGGGTTTGATAAGACGCCCTAAATTCAATTTCCGATTGGAATCAGAGCAAATCACATTGCATTCTTTGTTCATGATTACAACCTTGGGTCGTTCGTCTTCTTGCCTGCCATAGATCACAATGTGTCCATCTCCACTGGTTGTCACATGATCAACGCTACATCCCGCAATTCCACCACTATCCTTCTCAAATGTTATTAATTGATCTTTACCAAATGTACAGCCATCATCACTTGCTGATTGTACAGGACGCATTTTAATACTACTAAGTAGATTAAGCTCGGGGAATTCCTTTCGCATGTCTTTTGCCAGTGGTTCACACGCTTGCCTTATAGCAGGGGCGCACTGTGTTACTGTCCAGTCGTCATTCGCAGCAAGGATACTGTTCGCAGTCAATGTTAAGTTCTGAAATCTTGTAATTCGGTTTTCAGATGTTTTTAAAATTGACTCTAGCTTGACCATGTTTTGTTCCCCTTGGATCAACACATCACCCTTGAGGTCTTCAAATTCTAGAAGGGAATTGTTCTTTTCTTTGTCTAACACCGATTCTCTCTGATCGTGAATTGATTGTCTTTCGCCCAAATTCTTTCTAAAAATCTCTAACGATTCCTCTGCACGTTCATCATATATTTCATTAATCTGTTTTGTAACTGTTTCAATTTCGAAGTCCCTTTTGCTCTGTATTTCTTTCAAATCATTTTCCATCTTTTTAGTCAATTGCGTTCTGCATTCGTTGTATTCTTCTTCGTTTTGTGTTAATTGAGCTGTAATCTTCTCTTTCTCTTTTGCACATTGTGAATTCAATCTGTCAATTTCGTCAGTGATGGCTTTGTCCAGAGTACGTCTGACCTCCTCGGTTTTCTCTTTTACCTTGACGATGTTCAAGTTATGCTTTTTAAGTTCCACAAGTTGTCCCCGAAGTTTCTTACTTTCAATTTCGGCCAAAGCCTTTACATCGTACAATTCGTGGTCTCTATGCTGACCCAACGTCCCACAAACCATACAAATAGGAAGGTTCCCACAGGTCACACAACAAATCACTGATGCCTGATCCAAATGCTGATGACATCTTGGAGCTTCGGTAAGCGTCGAAAGATCACTAGGTTTCAGGTTGTGGGCTTTAAAGTCCTTCAGAGCCAAAACTTTATTTTTATGATCCGCAAGTGTTCTGTTTGTCAAATGAATTGTATGACATTTCTCGCACAAAAAGTCTCTACATTTAAAACAGTAAGCTGATACCTCCGAATGACTGGTGCAACCAATGCATTCCCTCATTTCTTTGTTCCCAGCAGATTGTTGAAGGTGAATAAATTGAAGTAGACCATTCATATGGAAATCCGTTTTATAACCATCCACACCTTCGACGGGTATCTTAGTCTCATCTTGGCAAAGAGGACATCTGATATCAGTCAGACCAACGATGATTCTCTCCAAGCATTCTTTGCAATACCTATGAAGGCATGGCAGAAGCTTAGGATCCTTGTAGATATCCAAACATATTGAACAACGAAAAAACTCTTCCTCGATGTCAGTCCAAGCAGAAGGGGTGGCCATTTTGGTACAGCCAGCTGTGCAATCTCAAAAGTACGAAGAAACCGGACCAATAGAAACTGTTAAAAAATAAGGTAAGAAAATCAAATGGATTCAGTCCTCGGATTTGGCAATTAGTTCCTGTCGAAAATATTGTGGCATGGACCTATTTCTTTTTTTTCTCAACACCGAAACTGTAAAGGATAGGATATTGTTGAACATATTCTAAGCATCGATCCTAAGCATATAAACTAATGATTATCTTTGCATTTGAAACTAATCAACGCATTAAGTTGTTACTATGTTCATCTGCTTGTCTATATCACTGGCTATAAGCGGGAGTAATCGTCATGTGGGGAGGGGGTGGGTTGAATAACTCGGCGGTGTTACGCAGAGAGAGCAACCCCTCTCGACGACTCTCTTGAAAAAAGTGAAGTATAGAGGCACATAGTGAGACCAAATCATTGCAGTGAAAAAGTCATACGGAAATAGAACCCTGACTATATAAAGTCACATTCTTTTTTTTATTTGAATTGTTTTTTTTTAAGTTGATTGTTACGCAGAGAGAGCAACCCCTCTCGGCAGCTCTCTTGAAAATAGTGAACAAGTGAACTATAGAGGCACATAGTGAGATCAAATCATTGCAGAGTAAGGTCATGCGGGAATAGAAAGCCTGACTAAATAAAGTCACATTATTTTTCTTGTTTTGCGCACGTACGCGTTCCCCCCCCCCCCTTCTTTTATTGACTTCTATGAGCACCGGAGAGGAGGGGTATAGAAAACGTTATTCCATGGAAATGTTAATGAACGAAGCATAACACCGATTACATAGTATCCCCTCTAATCGAAAAAGTTATCTACGCCCTTTTCCTATTGTTTCCATCAAGTTATGTACTGACTGATATTGGTGCAATATTAAACTGTTTCTATACAAACGATTCAAAGAACGAAATGGGTTTAGATAAATGTAAATTGTCGAATATAAAAATCAACAAATAAAAAAAAGAAAAACTTGGTTTTGATACGAGAAGAAGTATTTTTTTTAAATATAATGAACGAAATCAAAATGTACTCACCTCTATAACTGTACGTGTTGAATGTGAGTCGTATTGGTTAGCCAACTCTATATTTTAAGGCTACGCTGTTTTGTGCGTCACTGTTCGTTAAATGTCATGTACATCTGAAGATGTCAACTATCGATCACCTGACATATATAAAGGCTACTGTAAAAACAGTTGATATTTTAAATTGATTACTTTTCCATAAAAAGAACAGAGCACATATTTCCTTCTACTGGCCTCCACTGTTTTAAAGGAATAAAAGCTCTCCAGAAGAGTCAAGTAACTTTATGTCAATCAAAGTTTATGTTGCAAATAGACCCAGTTTTAAGGACGACTGTTAAGTACGTATAAACATTGATTTTGATTTGTCGTAGAGCATTGGTGGGCACGATGTTTGCCTTGCTTGCCACACTAACCGTTGTACCTACTCGACGAGCCACAAATGTTAAGGGTGTATATTAAATCCTGTGAGATGGAAATATGACCTTATATGGTAATGAAAGTTTCCATATGCTATGTTGAATCATCGGTACCCAATCACTGCAGGAAGGCCCTCAGTCTATAAATACAAACACCCTAAATTAGTATATGTATACGCATTGCATGTTTCCTTTTCTCCTTTCATAAGGTTTTGCGAGCCGTATTAAGGGTCTATAAGCCCTTGAAGGCGGCAGAACATTAACCATAGGGCCTCATACGGCCCGCGAAACATTGCTATCATCCTAAAGTGTATTTATGTACCATTTTTTCATTGAAAAATGACCATCGTCACACAATTCAGATGGCTGGATATATAAATGTAGTACTTCTCCTATTGGAGTCATTAGCCTTAAAGGCTTAAAGGCTTAAAGGCCATTCCAGATATATATCATATTTCAAAGCTAAGCATCATGAAAACACATCTAGATGCAGTAACACCTAAACTCACAGTTTTCTGTTTGGAAAAGAGAGGTATATATTACATCTCCAAGATTGGACTTTGAAATACCAGCACTACCTTTCTGGATGAAGGAGTCATTTAAATTCTTAACATCTTAACATCTTTAAAGCACGGTCGAAACAGTAGTAATGGCCTTGAAGAATATTCGATTAACCAAATCAAAATAAAGTGAATGCACAGACATACTCATAACCTTGAAATACCTGATCATACTTATGACAGTGGTGGTGCGCGCAAAGTGAGTGACGAGGGTGTGCGTTGGGAGGGGGAGAGGAGGGGGGCGAGTGAGATGGCGCCATCTTCATGGTCGGTCAGAGGCAAAATGTTCAACCGGGGATGTTTTTACATTTGGTCGGGGAAGAATTAGACCACACCTCCGCCCCAATCGTTGCCGAAATAGCGGTGCTTCCGGGAATTGTTGACAAATGTCTCTTGCTTCGAAATTCCCCATGTCGTCTGTTAATGACTTTTAGTAGGGGAGACCATCACCGAAATTTATTACATCAGAACTTCACACATGGCGTTTCTGTTTACAAATTTATTCCTTTCTCAAAATCTGACTATGGAGGTTATGAACAATTAGTAACGATGGCCAATACACATATGGCCTGATCAGTTTAGGTTCTACATACCGTCATTCGAGACGCTAATTACATTGTAAAGCAATTTGCAGACAGCCGCATTGAGTACGAGTAAGTGGAATTCCCTTGGTATGAGTACCAGTACAAGGCTGTAAGAACGACTATGCGTACAAAATCTTGCACTGGTAACTATACTTTATTTATAAACTGCCATTAGAACGAGTACAGGTTCATGTGGGCAATTACGAGTACATTCAGCTATGCTACAATATGTATATACGAGTAGAGGTGCAGCGGACTCAATATAAGAATGTTTTAAGCAACGTGGTTTGGTAAAAGTAGTCGAATGGGGTGGGAGAGTTTATGTCGGTATAAAATGTTGTACGGTTATATCTCCATTACTGTAGTTACCCGTGTCTTTATAGACATGAACCATTGACGAATATCGTGTAGGCAATGAATGTTTTTAGAGTGGAGTGGAAATCTGAAAGAAAAGAACATCGGCTGATCAACGTATACTACGTCCCTATACCCCTCCTCATAGACATTACCGAGTAGTCACAACTATAATGGGCAGTTATGGTTGGGTGTCTTCAGGAGAAAACCATGTCAACTAAAGGCAGATGTTACTAGAGATTGACCCAAAATTGAACAACAACAAAAATTCGAAATCACTGTTCCCATCTTCCTATCCAATCTTTCATCACGTTGTTGAAATTTGTACAGAACACTCTGGGAAGGGTATCTGCATTTTGGTATTTGTCGCACCCATTCCTGTTTCCGACTGATGAGCGTCTACATCAGTGAGGAATCCGTGTAGATATCCAATTCAACTCTTCGCAGCTTCTGGGTTCGTCTTGTCGGTGTCGGTTGTCTGCAAGAAGTAGAAAAACCCCTCTTTGTTACCAAAACAAAATAGCAATATTTTTAAATCAAATATCAACTGATGAATAGCACGAACAGCATAAACTGTAGCACATGGACGAGGGCAACAACCGCATACAAATATCAACAGAGGAAAGTTATGATTTTTGTCTTTTTTTACCGTGATTTTGGACATCAAAAATTCTGGCTCTCACGAGTTTAAAAATGAATACGTATATGCTTACCATTGGGAAGATGTGAAGTTCTTTCGACAACCGCGTGGCCACGACTAGGTTGTTACCGTCGTCGAATATCTGCATAACCATGTACTGTGAATCATACGGCACTGACAGTCTAGTTAGAACGGAACCTTCCTTGCTATATTGCAAGATGCTGCAACCAAGCTGCAATTGGCCTTTACCAAAATGCCTCCACAAAATGTAGACGTGACCATGGTTGTCACTGCATACACTTAGGGGAAACTGTGAGGTCCATTCGCTCGTGGCGTCTGGCCCGCTAAAGTGGCGTAATCCCTTGTGTGTGATGGCATATGCTTTATTTGAGCCAGAATCACAAACAAATAGACTGTCATCATGCACAGCCATATCTCGAGATTTGCTCTTTATGTTTGGCAGAATGACTTGGTGACTATAGCTCAGTTGAGGATAAAACACGTACACGTAGCGGCTGTTGGTACCGATGTAGACTTGACGTGTATGACGATCGATAGAAACACAGGTTAAAACTCGACTTTGGGGGAAGTACTTTACAACGTCTCTCATGTTCTTCTTGATACATGAATCACTTGACACGTCAAATATACCGATTTCATGTGGCCGAGATATTATGAACGCTTTGGTGTCAGTGAATTGAATCGTATTGCGACTAGGGCTATAACGAATAGACACTCTGAAGCTCGAATTACGGAGAAACTTTTGCATGCCGCCGCTGATTGAGCCATTAGTACGTAAAATGTTGCCTGTCATGTCCACTGCAAAGATGATAACTTTTCCATCCGAAGCTCTGCTTGTGACGACAAAATTAGCACCAAGTAGTGCGACTTCATCTATTTGAGTACCATTATCATCGAGTCCAGCAATTTTGACTACACGATTACCGTTGTCACGTAAGAGACAGCAGCTATCGAATTCCGCTGACATCAGAGTATGTGGCCTGACAAAATTGAGCCTGGCCAAAGAATCCAACTCGGGGAATTCGTTGTCCATACATGTCATAAGAGATCCACAAGCTGTACTGATAGCCGGCATACATCGCGCTGTTGTCCAGTCGCTACTGGTTTCTTGAAGACATTTCGCCGATGTGACCAGATTTTCGTATCTTGTTATCTGACGATCTAAATCACTGGAAATTATCCCCAGTTTTTCCAAGTTCTGTTCTGATTCGACTTGCAGTTTCAATTTGAGCTCTCCGAAGTTTTTGACTATGCTATCAATTTGTTTGAGGAAATCTTTCTTTCGCCTGCTGTGATATCGCATCTTTCCCTCTAGTTTGCTTTCATAGCCTATTTCCAGTGTCTTTATTCTTCTGTCGTATTTCTCATGAATCATCTTGCTAGCTTCTTCGATTTCAGATTGCCTTGCTTGCTCTATCTCATTCTCCTGTTTCTCCTTCATTCTATATAGCGCATTTTCGCATGTCTTCAATTCTTCGTCGTTGTGGGTAAATTTTTCAGCAATCTTCTTGTCTTTCTCTGATGATAAATCTTTCAATTTATCCGTAGCACTAGAAATTGCGATCTTCAAATTCTTCTTAACTGTCTCGATATTGTCTCTTACGAGGTAAGCATCCGCCTTGTAATTTGTCACAACTGTAAGCTCTGTCTGTAACTGCTCTCTTTCGTCATTAGCCAGTTGGACGACGTCATACACTTCATGATTTTGGTGCACACCCAAAGTCCCACATACCATGCAAATGGGAAGGTTGCCGCAACTTTGACAACATACCACAGATGGGCGATCTGTATGTGTTTGGCATGCAGGGGCCACATTTAGCGATGCTAAATCCTTCAATGAGAGACTGGCTTCTTCAAGAATATTTGCAGATAAAATATGCTTCCAATGTTCTTTAAATGTCCGGTTTGTAAGATGATTCTGACAACATTGATTACACAAATAATCATTGCACTTGAAACAATAACCTGCGGTTGCTAAATGTTGGCTACAGCTGATGCAGTCTTTGACGTCTCTATTGAGGAACGATTCCCGAAGCTGTAAGAATTGAACAGCCCATCCTGCCAAGAAGTCACACTTAACTCCATCTACCCCATTGATTGGTACTGAGAAAGTTTCTTGACAAAGATTACACGAAATACTGCGATTTTGGTTTTCGAATAAAGTTTTCAAGCAATCGGTACAATAACGATGTAGACACGGCAAAAGCCTGGGATCTCGTAAAAGATCGTGACAATGAGAGCATTTGATCAAGGTTTCTTCAATGTCCAACGAAGGAAACGTCATTGCCATTGTGTTGAAAGAAGTCAACGCCTGTGTAAAAATATCATTGAAATCTTTTGGAAATGCAATTACTGAAGAAGCAGGAAAATTTTTCAAAACAATCACGTCAAAACTTAAAATAAATTCTTTTCCCTCAGTAAGATTTTTATTTGAAATTTGGGCAAACGTTGACGTCACTCGATAAACAGGTGCATAGATGATGGCCGTAATGTACTATGTTCCCTTCGAGATATATCCTTATTGAATTGGCGGGAAACTTTCTTTTTAAAACTTTTACTCTTCACATTGTCTTTAGTAATTGTATCTCCTTTCAAATTAGATGAATTTTAATAATAATAATAATAATAATAATAATGTGTTATACGTTGCCAATACAAAAATGTGACAGATGCGTATTTTTCCTTTGGACGAAAGATGTGAACACAAATTGGACCAGTAGCAATGAAGTTAGGCGGAAAACTAAGGGTAAATAGGGCTTAAACAATAACTCACTCCGTTAAAGTCGTAAGACATAATTTTAAGAAAGTGTTATAGGCATAATCCGGGGGCTTTTTTTTTTTTTTTGCTTAGGTCTTAGGTGTTCTGCGTTTATGGGTAAAAAAATATGCATATAGTATTATTATGTTTCAGGAATATTGTGTGAATGCACCTGGCAATGGGAGAGTAAATATCATACGCATGCCTGAATTCAGTGAATATGTATTTGTTTTTCAATTAATACTATATATAGTTAGGCAGCTTCATGAAATTATATATATACAGAGACCATCTGAAACCGTAAGCAGGTACGTCCAACGTTTCGTATTTTAATGATAACCTAGCATAATTAAAATAGAAGAACAAAACTTTTGAAGCACATCACTGACCAACCAGTATGATCCTGGACCTAAATTAGGTTTACCCAATCAAAATAGGTTACATTAAACCATCTCTCGGTTTATGGGTTAGATATTGAGATTGAAAGGGAGTTCAACTAACTGTGATATGTGAATATTACATGGCTGGTTCAGGATGAAGTAAAGACAACTCAATGCAAAATGCACACAACTTTTTCGACTTCTTTCGAACCAATCAAACCACTTCGTGAACAAACAGGAATAATTTGAATGGAACGAAAGAACAACTGAAAGGAACTGAAGCCAGACATGAGGAATTGTAAAATAACACAAATAACACAAAATAACACAAAATGACACAAAATAACGCATGACGAGACGAAACGAAACAAAGCAAACAACAGCCAACACCGAAACGAAAC
>KN889926.1:13975-41458 GCA_000934455.1 Apostichopus parvimensis
TTATCAAAGCCGCAAGCTGACCGAAGTCAGTCTCTTAGATTCATATTTAACATCCATGATTATGAATTGTCAATTGTCAACAACTCTGTGAGAGCTTTGGGGGTGAGAGAGAGGGGTGAGAGATTTTTTACTCTTCACGGCTTTCGTTAGGGAGTAACTGATGTGGCATCTTCTAGAAATATTGGTTCCAGAAATTGCTCTTTGCGCTTTACAAATGCAAAGATTGTGTATTTAAATCTGTGTATACACAGCCTTAATATTTTCATAATTTCATAATGATAAAAAGATCTGAAACTGTAGCTCTTTATATAGTTTGCACACATTAATTAGGGCAAAGGTTGTCTCGTTAGCTTGTAAGGCCCATTCACTGTTAATTGTACTGTAGAGAGTACATATCATGTGGTAATGTTTGCATTACTTTAGTGAACCGTATGATAACGTAGAATCTTGGCTCATAAATATTGCTATGAAAAGCATGTTAAGTTGCTTACAGTGAATAGTAGCGAGTTTTTAAAAACAGCTTCACTCTGTACAACTGAACCTTTGGCAGGACTGGCAATCTAAGGTTTGCAGGTTTAAGTCCTGGCCAGATCATTACATTGTGTCCTTGGGCAAGGCGCTTAAACTCTTTTGCCTCTCATAAGCCTTGTGTATTAATGGTGACTTGCGAGGTAGCTTGTAAATAGAGTTGCGTGAGCCGGTTTGTGGCTGTACCCAATGGGAAGTCCCCCAGGAGACACACAGATGTGGTGCACTGTAGTTCCCCAAGAGGGATTGATTGAATTGTGCACACTTTGGTAATGTGTGGGTGTGAGAAGTTACCAATGACCAGGGATAAGTGTTGTAAAGTTTTGTGAGAGGGCCTTGAACAAGGCTGTACACCTTCAACTTTAACTTTAAGGTTAGGTTCAAGATTTTTGTCAGTTTGCGAAAACTTGGCATGTAATCTTTTTACTGACTGACTGAACTTGACAGTGTGCGGTCATACACAACTAAAACTACCCAGTTGAAACAAATGTAAATCAATCACAGGGAAGCAAGTTTCCATGTTACTTAAAGTAGCACTGATTGTTAACAAGAAACATTTTATTTGAGCAATCAGCAGTTTTGTCAGTGTTACATCATTTTTATCATCATTGTTAACATGGATTGTTAACAAATGTAACACTGGTTGTTAACAAAAAAAACAGTTTTTCGTGAGCAATCACCAGTTTTTCAGTTTGTAGGGTCAGTCGTAAAACTAGAGGGTCTTGATGAATATGGAAAACTAGGTCTGGTCGTGTTCAGTCGGGCAATGTGCGACCGAGGTTTAGAAATGAGTCTCTTTTGGGGATGAATACCTCACGGCTAAATACAGAAGACGTTTGAACTACTCTTTTTCAGGATGTTCCAATTGATCGACGACCAATCACAAGGCTGGCTGTAAGCTCGTCATCCGTCCAAGTGAAGAGCAACGCTCCCCAGCATAAACCGAAAGGCTCGGTATTGACCACAACGGTAGCGACCTTCCAACGACCTCAGATGGAAATGATTCCGCCGAAGAAACCCGAGAAGCATCTCATAAAGATCAACTTTCTGGTGAGTTGCCCTCTCTTTGTTCTTAAGACAGTGTTTTACAGTTTCATTTTGATACATTTTTCAATGCTATTTCGATATTGACAAATATTGCAAATATTGCAAATGCTATTTGCAAATGCTAGTATAGCATATAGTTTTGAGTAGGGAAGTATTTTACAAGGTTTGAATTCAGACACTTTGGCACCTTGCAAAATAGGATTATATTATCTTGTATGTTGTCGTTACCCGATATGTAGGGAAGGCTGGTTTGTAGGGAAGGAAGATCTGTGTGGTGGAGACGAGGAGATGATGGGGTACCTAATATGTGGAGATGGGTGTAACTAGTTAATTGCATTGGGGAGAGTTAATTCAGAAGGAGGGTAGCCCACAGTCACAGATTTAAAAAGAAGGGAGAAAAGAAAATTGATAACACATATTTAGAAGAACCTCTCCTAGAATTCATCTTTCATTCCTACATGTAGTTTATTGGATCACTTTTGTAACAAAAAGAGTGCCAGGCAGCAGGTTCCTCTACCCTCCATTTAACTGGAAAGAGGCGTCATTCTTGGGGGAAAAACAAAGAAAAGCATTCGGCAGTTCATAGTTTAAGACGTTATATAGTTAGATGTCCTGAGTTTTCGATCCTAGCAAGTTGAATGGTGTGATAGCGTTGCATCCACATTGTTTCTCTGTTAAGGTGGACTGTTTGGGGTGATTGGGGTAGTCTTCCATGTTGCATGGTGTCTTTCATCTATTTTTGTATCAGCTTTGGTTTTGAAGAAGATCCTGCTAGGATTGAAATGTCAGGCCCCTCTAAGTCTGATATCCGTTTCTATAATATAATATTTAATAATATTTGCTTTTTATATAGCGCTTTATACCAGCGATAGGTCTCAAAGCGCTTTACAGACGTTATATTACCCCTGGTCAATGATAACCTGTCCCAGAGACAATCCCTCCAGTCGGCAGCAGTTATATACTGCGCCCAATGACAAGTTACCTCACAGGTACCCATTTAACCCCTGGGTGGAGAGAGGCAAGTGAGATAAAGCATCTTGCCCAAGGACACAACGTAATGAACTAGGCAGGAATCGAACCAGCAATCCTTTGGATCACGAGTCTGATGCCTTAGCCAATTGGCCACCACGCTCTATACGATAATCGTGCAGTAGACATTGTTGATGAGTCTGACTGTTATGTTTGTTCTATTTCTCCTCACAGGAGAACTTTGAAATGGATGTTCTTTGGAGGCAGGGAGTGTCGCTGATTTCATCCGAGCCATTTATACCTCGAATCGTGTGCTTCTTATGCGGCAGCTTGGGAAAGCACGATGTAAGAATTCAATCTTGACATAAATTTACTCGCGTCATTATGAGGCTTTTCTACCTATTCACCAATCGTGACCTTTTCACCAATCTTTATTGGTCTCCTATTGACTTAAATTTTTATTTGCAATATATCCATTATTTTTATTTCAGTTGGAATTTTCTGATTGCATACTGAATCTAAATAAGCAAAAATTTTATCCATTTGAGTTGACCTTTATAATTTCTGTTGAAATGAACAGAAATTCTTCAGTTGTTATACTGGAAATACAAGTTGGATACCAGGGGGTGGATCCAGACAGGTGACCTCTTCTGATTTTTTAAAATTTTTTTGCACTAAATTTTACCTGCAAATATAACTTTTCTCAAACCAAGGTACAAAGTTGAGAAATGTTAGTGCTGTGCTAGTAATGCCATGTAGTAAGCTGGCCTTCCATACTATGCACAGGTGTTGTCTTATGGACGACTATTTCTTTAGTAACTGTAATATCGGTATCTGCTGATACTTGTTTCCCAGACTCCCTCTTCTGAGAATTACTGGATATGATGCTGGATAATAGCATCTTTAGATTTATGGTCACATTCGTCTGATATATATGTTTTGTTGGCCTACAGCTACTCTACTGTAACGTGTGCTGCGAGGGTTTTCACGAGTTCTGTCTTGAGGGAGAGGACCATCCCCTAGAGAATGAGAACAGGGAAAACTGGTGCTGTAGAAACTGTAAGGTGTGCAATGTATGTGGACGACAAAACAAGGTATGTTACCATGGAAACCATTGGCTAGGGATGCACATTACAAAAATGCTGTTTTTTTTTGTGTTTTTTTTTTTAATTTTTGCAGTTTTGAACCTTCATATTAATGTCTTCAATGTTTGTTCTCAAACTCTGATGGTAAATGATCAATAAAATACCAGTTCAAAGATTTTGCCATGCAGCCAAGAACTTGTGATTTCTAAGAACACTGATTGGTGTACGATGCCCGGGTCTTTTGGTTCATGTTGAATGGTTGACTGTAATGTTGACTCAAAAACTTGCAGTGTTGACACCAAAGTAAGATATTGAGCAGTTAGCTAGCAGGGCTGGCATTTAATGTACTCTTTGACACAAAATTGTTCTCTCAAATATGCAGAATTTTGAAAGCAAAGGTAGGTTGCTATGGAAACAGTAAGCAAGATAGTCATTGATGATAGAATGTTATATGTACTGTAAGATATGAATTGTGTGTTGAATACAAAGCTAGGTTTTATCAGCAGACAGTGATGCATGAGGTAGGCTAGTCATTGATGATAGAATGTTATGTGTACTGTCAGATGTGTATTGTGTGTTGACTACAAGGCTAGGTTTTATCAGCAGACAGTGATGCATGAGGGAGAACTTATGGAAAAAGTTGGTATTTAGAAGCAAAGAGGCAATTTGGAAGCATTTGGAAAGAAGAAAGCTTTCAATGCACAACAAAAGCAAAAGAATAAATCAAATAAACAACACAAGGTAGTGTATTTGACACATAGTTGAAGTTGATTGATACAGGATAGCAGCATCTTGTAGAAATGAATCTTTGAGCGCACTTTTGACCTTTTAAAGGTGAAATCAAGTACAGAGCTTTGTTAAATGTAGATCCAACATGTTTCAGTTTTTTCACACTCTCATACCGATAGTATAAAATCTTTATGGATTTCACTCTCCAGTTGTTAACATGTGACAAGTGTCACACGTGCTATCACGCAGAATGTCTCGGTCCAAACTACCCCACAAAGAAGTCTAAGCGACGGAGAATATGGGTAAGCGTTAAAATTTAATTATTCAAAGTCACGACACAATTTGTAAAGTTTCTTCAAACCAAAAATGGTAATATTGTTTTCTTGGTGAACCTGGAGTGGAATACTGAAAGCTGAAGTTAATAATATCTCTTAAGGTTTGTTGATTCCGATACCCTTGGTAGTAGTTGATCGTCTGTTTGTTTTTTTTCTGTCAAGATATGTTCACGGTGTGTCAAGTGTAGAAGCTGTGGGAGCACGTCGCCAGGGAAGGATCCCAAGGCATCATGGTCTAGCGACTTTTCTCTCTGCGAAGAATGTGCTGCCCTCTTTAGACTAGGTAAGAGTATTTCTTATACAAAACATTTGTTATAGTTGCCTTAATTATGGATTGTCTGGAAGCTTGAGGGGTGGAGGGTGGGTTTGCGAGTAGGTGGGAGCGGGGGAACAGACAGTTTGATGGAATAGAAGTACACTTCTCAATACCAGTTACAATTCTGCTGATTGGTAAATCGCTAATTAATGGTTGTTTGGTGCAAGAAAAGTCAATTAATTAACTAATTTTCATTAACCATATTTTTTAACTCTGCTGTTTGAGAAGTGCCCATCAGTTGTGGTAAAATTTACATATCAAAGTTTCACAAATCTGCTTTCAAAAAAAGTTTAACAAAATTCTTGGATTTCATGTTTTCTGTGGTGGATTTATCCTTGACGTTTGGTAACCATAGAATACTTGCTCGTTGTGGTCGTGTTAGGATTCATTCTTTGCCTGTGTTTTGCTTCATCTTGTAGGTAACTACTGCCCTATATGTAGGCAATGCTACTGTGTTAGGATTCATTCTTTACCTCTGTTTTGATTTCATCTGTTAGGTAACTACTGCCCTATATGTAGGCAATGCTACTTACTGTGTTAGGATACATTCTTTGACTGTGTTTTGCTTTCCTCTTTAGGTAACTACTGCCCTATATGTAGGCAATGTTACTGTGTTAGGATTCATTCTTTACCTGTGTTTTGTTTCATGTGTTAGGTAACTACTGCCCTATATGTAGGCAATGCTATGAAGCGGATGACTTCGAATCTAAGATGATGCAGTGTGGACAGTGCAATGTTTGGGTTCATTCAAAGTGTGAGAATTTAACAGGTGAGACTGAATTGTCACTTTCCCTCTCCTCCCCCCATTACACCCCCCTCTCCTCCCCCCCCCAAGAACTCCCAACCTCAGGTCATCCGTGTGTGACCTCAGTAATCTTCATCAAACGCACATCACACCATGGCAGGTATCTGAATAATTATATAATAATTAGTTTCATATTCTTTGATTCTGACTAGCATGCTAATTATCCTAATCCATCATATGTTATTCCGTCTGTAGAAGACATTCATAAGTTGGCAACTTTTGTGTGATTTTACGTGTTCAGGGATTCGAAAGCATTCTTTAGAACATCCAGGATACAAAGTAATAAGCATGGGTATTTGTTTTGTGTTTTTCTTTATCTTTGTGATAGAGCAATTCTTAAACAGAAACGTACTTTGTAGTGGTTAGCAAGCTAAATGTCTTGTAGGTAGTCGTAATATCAAGAACATTTGGCTGACAGAATGTTAATCACTTCTTCATTTGGATATAAAATAAATCATTTTATATTCTGAGCCTGAGGTAGTTGCTTTAACCAATATCCTTTTTTCATTTCTCCTCCTCCTTTCAGATGACCTATACAATATTTTAACGGACCTACCAGACACCATCCCGTACCTGTGCGAGGGATGCGAGCCCGATAGGCCGGCCCCCTGGCAGATAGAGATTGAAGAAGAGTTACAGGCTGGGTTTACGAACGTCATGAAAAACATGTTTGCTTGTAAGATGGCCGGTCATCTGATATGGCCACACAGGAAGGTAAACTATAAATAACATGGAAGCCAAAATATTGATGAATACATCCGAAACAATTTTAGAGGGCTGAGTGTTAATTCTGAAAAAAAGAAAAGAAAAAAAGAGTAACTTTGTGTGAGAATAGTGCGTCTCAGTTCTGTGACCTCAGTACAAACAAAAATATGTGGTTTGAGTTCTGCTTTATCGTTTGAAGCTGACTTTCGCTGAGTCTGTTATGCGTTTGCTATCGTAGTTGCCTGTTTCCTATATAGCTTCAATTGGTTGTAGCATGGGGCTCATAATTGACGCACTTAAAGATTTGATCAACGATGTCTATCATGGAAAATTCCAAATCACTCAACTGTGTGTTTTTGATATGTGTGGTTCCTCAGAAATGTAATGATCCCATTGACACATTTGTCGATAAGCTTTAAACTGTAACTTATGTTTAAGTATACCTCAACTGACTCTGAATGCTGTTTGCTATGCTCTGAGCCCCTGAGCTCAGACAGGCTAGGTCCCAGAGAGTAGTGGTCATATGCTGAGGTAATTTTGGTTAGTTTTAGGGAGTAAGATTTCCAAGTCCCCAAAATAGGTGCAAAACTGGGGGGAGGGTGTTAAAAGCATAAAAAAAAAAATACAATTTGATCAGCACATAGCTTAAATGGATTTAAAATCATTCAATTTGTAACTCTGCTTCCCTGCAAAAAGTATAGGTTGCCTGCTGTATCCTTGCTAGTAATATTTGAAGGTGAGTCAAATACGAAGGTGCGTCAATTATGTGAAGCCCTAACTATGCTACTACTCTGTACTCACACTTCCTACATTTTAAGGAACCTTGATACTCGTGCAAGGTTAAGTACTTCATTCTCTCGCTCAGAGCCTTGTACTCACAGGAGACTTCTACTTTTACTAGTATTCTTACTGCTGTTTGTAGTACTATCAGTCTTTTGCCAACAAAAATTTTGTCTGCGAAGAAGACATCTTAACTGATCAAAAACTAAAACTGATATATGAATTTAAATGTAAGCAGTAGAAAATATATATTCTCTGTGCCAGTGTAAGTCAGTGACGCATTGCATTAGTTAATACATTACGCATTGTATGGATATTGTGCTGTTGCTAGGCAACACTAGCTGAAATAAAGAAGCTGTTTTGTTTGCTATAGAGATCTGATCTCACTCTATGGTTAAATTCTTTCGAGGGATATAAAAACATTCAAGTCAACAAAAATTATGGAAAAAAAAAAAAGTCAGGATTACAATTATATTAATTAATACTAGATTAGTCTTTATAAGGTTCTTCTTTAATATTGGAATATGCAAATATTCAATATTCGAATTGTAAATCCAGCAGGGGTGGTACTTTAGAAGCAGAAACTTGAAGCTAAACTCTTCGAATAACAAAATTTAAGAACATGTTATGATACTCTAGCATGCAATGGGTTAATTTTTCAGTCAGTGTGTTCATGGGCTATCCACGCTCCAATAGCTTCATTTATTTTTTCTCTCGTCAGTTTCGTTATTTGGGGGCGAGTAAGAAACCCGCTCTGCCTGGTCGTTCTCCCTCCCCCTCCTCCAGCGACTCGTCCATCATCAGGTATACTCCAGAACCACCGATGTCTGAAGCAACAGACTCTGAATCACCAGAGGCGTCAAACATTCTACCTAGAACTCATTTAGGTTTAGATAAAAAACAACATCCATCAGATGAATCAAATGTTGAAGATAAGAGAACTGGAGAGGAGAGAGATAAAGGGAGAGTTTCTGGGGCAGAAGAAGGAGCAGATGGGGTGTCTAATGTAAATGACAAGATAGACAGAGATATTCCAGGAGGAAACACATCTAAAGAAGAAAGTATTAGATCAGAGGTGGATAGGCTTGATAGGCTAGACAATGATGCATGCAAGGATATTGGGGAAGATGACAAAGTAAGTACTGTGAAAAAGGAGATGGAGAGATGCCAGAAGAATGAGAAACAGGGGACCGAGGAGGATGTGAAAGACACACAAGTGAGAGCAATTGGGGAAGAAAAGACCACAGGGGGAACAGAAATAATCAACGAAGGGGCGAAGTTGGTCAAAAGTCTGGTTGATAATGGTAAGGTTAGTGGAAGCTGTGTATTGACTCGTGATGAAGAAGGAACAATCGTTGCTAAGGTAACAAATGAGTCACCATCAGAGAGGGTTCCGCCCGGAGAACAAGGAAACAGAAAGGGGATCGAAGACGGGGGGAGCGAAGGTGACCAGTCAGGGGACTATAAGGGCACAGAATGGGGAAGTACCGTCAGTAACGAGGTGACGACCACTCAGGAAATAACAGAAAAAAAGAAAAGGAAACTCCATTTCAGAGACTTCAGGGCAATTAAATTAAAAATGGAGGCTGGAGACTACACAAGTGTGGTGAGTATTAAATGAGTAATGAAGAAATAAATGTTGAATCAGTGGTATAAAATGGGGGGAGGGAGGGGAGGGGGAGGGGTGTGTACAGTGGTGGATCTTTTAACAGTACAAATATGGAGGATAGCCTGTCATTAGGAAAGTCTTTGAATTTACCTCATGCCTTTTTCTGCAGTTTATTGTCATGTCTTTGGGGTGAGGGCAATGTAAGGTAATGACAGACTGAATTTAGACCATGCCTCTGATATCATTCCCTTCTTCATGTCACTGGAATTTTCAATTGTCTATTCATTGTGCATAGTTGTAGCATCTGCTGAAAATAGTATTTGAATTATATTTTTTTCATTGTAAATGCAGTTTAGGGTATATAATTTAGTGTTCACCTTTTGTGTAGCAGTCTTTGAATATTGTGTGTTATTAAGTACTATGGTTCCTTTGTACAAAACTACTATATCAGCTTTGCATTCCTGTAGCAATTTGCTCGTATTTTATAGCTTGATTGTGAAGCGATAAATGATTCCCTGCAGTTCAACAGGCAAATGGTTATTAAGTGTATTATACCTGGTGTATAATCATGATGTAAAGAGCTAGTTTTAAAACAAGTAGATAGGATGGAAATCTAGGCAGTACAAGTCAACCAATCACTCGGCTCAGCCAGTCCCCTGGCGTCTAACCTTTGCACAGCCGATGATATTGTAATGTTGGTCTCTTAGGACATGAAATCTAGAAACTACAGAGCAGGCAGACAAGGGTTTAGGACATACATGTACATACATATGTATGTGTTTGTATGTAATTTAAGATCCTCCTGCAAGCAGGAACTCTCGAAGAAGCCATCATTGGCTTATCAAAGCCGCAAGCTGACCGAAGTCAGTCTCTTGGGTTCATATTTAAGTCCATGATTATGAGTTGTAAACAACTCTGTAATTGGACGACATTCATTAATCTTGGAGTGACTCGAACTCGGAACCTTATGATTGAAAGGCACCGGCGTTAACCACTGAGCTAACACTCCCTAAATATATATATTCATCGAGGCATGAAACAAAGTAATTAAAAATCTGCCACACAAGACTGTGTAAAGATAAATACCAAACTTAACTAATGTAGTCGGCCACCCCAACATAAATTACTATGCAAATCATGTAATGAATATTCACGATGTAAATCTTGTCATGCTCTGTTATAATTTACTACAGTTTTATAAAAACACATTGCTACAATATTTGCACAGTCGGTGATATTACAAGCAGTGCTAGTCTCGTTAAATATTGCTTTCACCAGAATAAATTCATCGATGACTGCGCAGGAATTATTCAAGCCTCCATGTCGAAGGAGACGGAGTCGTCCCTGGGGTTGAGGAAGGGTAACCGCATCGCCAGGCAGGTGCTCACCAAGACCGTTCAGAAGATGTTCCCCTGGAGTGACGTCGACAAAAGCAACGCCTGGGAGAAAAATAAGAAATATCCTGAGTAAGTTTCTTTGTGCACTTTGAACTTTTCTGTCCAGTGTTAGTGAATATTTATTACAAACAAACAAAGTCTGAGAAGAAAACAAGATTTAGTGGCAGAGTAGTTGACATTTGTGTTGAAAGTTGAAGTTAAATGTTTCAGATAAGGTTAAGGCGAGGTTAAGAAATAATGCAAAGTGCTCATCAGTTTGGATTATATTTTTTTTTTCACTTTGCTGTTTTGCTGTGATTTATATATCAGGCGTGTAGCCAGGAATTTGGCAAGGGAGGGGCGAAAATGTAGGCAAACTATCAGAGCCGTAGATACGGCATTGCAAACTATCTAAGCGTAGCGCCACCATGGTTGGCGTGAAATGTACAAGAAAATTTTTGCTGAAAATGCCTCCCAGATCGCTGAAAATGGCACTTCCCAGGCCTTGTAAGTTGCATCTTAGCATTTTCTCTTTTGAAATTACTAGCGATATCCTAAAAACATTAAAAACAAATAAAACAAATATATCAGGTGGGCAAAAATTAGGCAAAGCTGACTCCCTGGTATTTCAGATGATCACTTTGGTTCTCTTGAAAATGTCAAATTAATAAGTAATCAGAAAATTGATAGAAGAAGTGAGCTAGTTCTACCTGATTTAATGCCAAACCAGTGTTGAATACAAGGCTTGGCAGAAATGAGGCAAGCTTGCTCATGTTACCTCGCTTCCTGGTTTTCTGTGAAAATGTGATGCGCGACTTTGGCATCACCTGGGTATCACTCTGACTATGATGAAGTCATTGCAGCCTGCCATATTCACTTTAAGTACATTTGTATTTTCATTTGTAGTGGCTAGTGAATTTTTACTTTTTGGTGATAAGATGTTCAGTCATGCTCTCCAAATAATTTCAAATTAATTTGTCAATTCTTTGCTAATATTGATATAGAACCAGCTCTCACTATTTTTGGCTGGTTTGATTAGACTCTTAAACAATGTATTAACTAGTTCGATATTGGCTTCTCATTCATGTTTAAATCATGATTGATTGATTTTCGTTTTGATTGGTAAAAATATTGTTTGCTTGGCTTATATGCTATTTTGCCAAAATACAGGTTTTGTAGGAAAAATACAATTTCCAAAGATTGGCATCACTTAAACTCAGATGAAGTCATCAAGGCTTAGCAAATTCACTTTTGAGTGCATTGTTGTTTTTTTCTTTTAGTGGTATGCTACCAAATGCTGTGCTGCCCCCAAACCTAGACCACCACTATGCCTTATGGAAGCAAGATGAGGATTGGTTGTCACCACTGCCACAACCTAGCATGCTAAGAGAACTCACTGAAGATGAAAGTAAGTAGCACAGATGTAGTGCAACAAAATGATCATAGTAATTTATGACAAAAATATATTAAGTTTATTAGAAATTCAGTCTTCTAGTTTTTTTTTTTTCCTCAAATAGTTCATACAAAAGAAAAGTAAGATACAAATATTTCAGAAAATAAACATTATTCAATCATTTCAAAGTTAACCCTAGCCCTAAACCTCAACTCCATTCATTTTACAGTTAACACTAACCATCAACTCCATACTTTTTATTGTTGACATCTCAAGTTCATATTGCAATGTAACTAAGCACCCCCAAAATAGGTAAAATGGGTAAATTGGTATCACCCTCCATCACTTTGGAGATAATGAAATAAGGAAAAATAGTGGTATGGACCATCTCAAAGTGGAGTTTTACTGGCCCAAGGTAGGTGTTTTATTCACCAAACATGTAACAAACAATGAACATATTGATGATTCTAGGTTATTTTGTAACATTTTCTTGGACAACCAAATTTGCTGTTTGGACAAGCAAAGAGTGAAACCCGGTTGTCTGAGTGACAGCCAGAAGAAATCCTTAAATATTTGCCCTGACAAACTTTCTTACAGCATTTGTGACACCAGTGATGTGTTCATCAACCCAAAGTCCATCCAAGTTTGTGTTGTGATAAACAGATTCTGTGAAAATTGCATTATATCTTGTCAATGGAGTACAGAACATGTCACTCTTTGATATAATACTTATTGTGTGATTCATGAAGCCAATGAAGACTATATGATTCCAGTTTTCATAGAAACTAAATTCCTCTGATATTTTCTGTCATTGACAGGAAAAGCCTTGAAAGACCAGGGTGAGGTGGATGACCCTAGACGATGTGTGCTCTGTGGTAAACTGGGAGACGATGAACCAGATAAAGCAGGACGCTTGCTCTACTGTGGACAGGTAACTATTATTATTATTTTACCAAATTTATATAGTGCTCTTTTCATGCTTAAGCATGTTCAAGAGCACTTTATAATGACAACAAAATGACAAAACCCTTAAAATATGAATATGAAGAATAAAATTGACACAGCTTAAATATTAATATAAAAAATATAAATATATATAAACGAAAAAAGAATAATTTTAAAAATAATATAGATTTACAGTGAAATTCCTAAAAATAAAAAAGGTGAGTTTAAGAAAATTTAAGTAACAAAATGACAAAATCCCTTAAAATAAGAATACGAAAAATAAAATGGAGGGAGCTTGAATATTAATATAAAAATATGTATCTATAAGGAAATTTTAAAAATAAAACTACTCCTTCTAACATTGTCAAACAAATTTAGACACCCATATGGAGTGTACATCAGAGGAAGGGAGGGATTACAGACCGGCCATTGGTGGGAGAACGTTATCAAACAAACATTAGTTCTTTCAGTATGGAATAGATTCCAGTATAGGTAGATTCCTAAATAGAGTCTTTATAAGAGGAAGGAAGGTATTGCGGACCCGCTTTCATGTGAAGAACATTATCAAACAAACTTTAGTTCTCCCAATATGGGATTGATTTCAGTATATGTACATAGATTTCAGTATATGTACATAGATTCCCATATGGAGGAAGGAGAGGTTGCGGAGATGTCATTCCTAATGGAACCGCATCAGATGATCTGAGGTTCAGCATCCGTAAAATGTCCTGGAATTCTCATATGCCTGAAATTTTATGTATTAAGAGAACATTTGTCTTCAAGTTAGTTGCTATGGTGACAAAGTCAAAGTTACATAGTCTTTCACTGAATTTTGGTCCCATCAAACAATGGTTGGTTCACCTTTAATCCATTTCATACGACATATGACAAAAGTGCGATGCTGCAGATGGTTCAAGCCAAACTTTTCCATGGAGCTGCACTGATATCTAAACCTTCTCTATGTCACCAACAACGTGGTTACCTCACCCGTGTGTTATTTTTGGTTTCCAGGATGAGTGGATTCACATTAATTGTGCCTTGTGGTCAGCCGAAGTATTCGAGGAAGTGGACGGGTCATTGGTCAATGTTCATACTGCCATCTACAGAGGTAGACATATGGTGAGTCTATTGAAGGTCACTCTATAACACAGGTTCTTCATTAATATTCTATGAGGGCCACCTAAATATCAGGTGGAGCCAACACCCTTTGATCAAGCCAAATCTCACAATACCCAGATAGTGCAATTTGCAGGGTAGGCTCTATCCTATTCAATGTATGGAAAGCGACTGGTTGCACTCGGTACTTACACAAACATTAACGTACCTCCAGATTGTACCAATTACGGTGCAAGATTTAGCTTTGATGTCTCAGTCTTGGTCTTTGGTGCCACAGACTTCAATTCAAGTTATTTTCCTCTGTCTACAGCGATGCGAACATTGCAGTAATCTGGGTGCTACAGTGGGTTGTTGTCAGGCAGGTTGTCCAGCTAACTACCACTTCATCTGTGCTAGAAACAGCAGGGCTGTGTTCCAGGAGGATAAACGAGTCTACTGTGAGAGGCACACACTGTCAGCCAAGAGAGAGGTAAGTAATCCCATTGGCTCATAAACAATGGCTGCATTGATCTCATAGCCAACCATTGACATAAGGTTCTCAAGATCATACTGCTCACATATAAAGCCCTGCATGGATTAGCACCAGAATACATGAGTAGCATGATTAGTCGGAAGACCACCACCCGGTCTCTCCGATCCTCAAATCAGCTACTGCTCCATGTACCTAAGTGGAAGCTCAAGTCATTTGGTCAACGATCGTTTTCTAATGCCGCTCCTACTCTTTGGAACTCACTTCCACTGCACATCAAGTCGGCACCCAACGTTAACATTTTCAAAAACAGACTCAAAACTGATCTTTTTTTGACTGCCTTCCCTGAGCACTAGCGCCACTGAGCATTGGTTTTCCTCTGGGTATTGGCGCTATATAAATTTGCATTTAGTATTATTATTATTATTATTAAGTATATAGTTTGACTGTCTTATGTATAAGCGATGTGTTGTCCCAGTTGACCTAACCAATCCTATCTTAGTAATTGCTATGAAACATTTCTCTACTGTGTTCAGAAACCATCTTAAAAACAGAGTCATAAATATGTGATCTCTTGAAAGACATAGATAAAAGGGTAAAATTGCTTAGTTTATTTTTAAGTTTTTTGTTTCAAGATATTTTTAAGTACTTTTTAAAAGTGATTTAAGTGTTTCTTAATTTTAAAGACAATTTCCATTTCTCTGTACTTGATGGAGTTATGACTGATGTAAGGTTGGTGCTGTTCCTAGGTCATATAATGAATTGTTATGGAGTTATCACTGATGTAAGCTTGTATCATTACTAGGTAATAAATTGCAACTATTCAGTTTGGTAAAGGCACATGTGATGTAAGCATTTTATTATTTGTGGGTCCTATAGTCAAACGTTATGTGATATAATCAAGACTTTATGTAAGGCTTTAGTACTCTTAGCTCATGGAATCATTCATATACTCCATCTTTGCCTGTCATGGTTGGGACTGATGTAAGATTGAAATCTTTTCTAGGTCATCGAGTCCAACTTTGCCGTAGCTAGGAGGGTTAGTGTGAGCCTGGAAAATATTAAGTGGAACCGTACTCAAGCGCTGGGGTTGGAACCGACGACTGTAAAAGTCCTGGTTGGATCTCTAACGGTGGAAGTTCTGGGAAGACTTGGACCTTTATCAGATACCCGCAAGGGTCTCTTCCCCTTGGAGTTTAGGTAAGATTGTTGTTGATTTCTTTTTGACGTAATGTTTGTTTATGTATTACTGCGAAGGTTTTGCTATGGCTTTCCAAATACCAAACTTGGTTTATATCAAAGATTGATTTGGTCTATTCCAGTATTCCATTATGATCCAGTTGTGTAAGGTTTTAAAATTAATGATAATAAATCATAGACTCAAGCTTTAAATGAACTCAGTAGTTGATATGTGAATCCAAATCCAAGAATACCCAAAAGCTACTGACCTTCGTAAAGGTCAAATGTTTTTTGAGGCCTCCAGAGGTCAAGTCTGAAAACTTTGTCAACTTGATAACTTCAAAAGTGAAACTTACATGAACTTCATATGTGACATGTAGATCTTCCTTAGTAAGTATAAGAACTATGTAGTTAAATGTGGAGGTCAGGGGTCATGTGAGGTCACCAGAGGTTCAAGTCTGTAAAGCTTGTAAAATAAGTCCAAAAGCAAAGCTTGGATGAAATTCATATTCGGTATGTAGATCACTTTGATGTTGAGTACCAGAACTCTATTATTGACTGGAGGTCAAATGTCAATTTCAATCAAAGCTTGAAAATATTACAAGTGTGCCATTAGATGTTCTCATATGAACATGGGAAGCAATCACTAAGTCTATTGGCTCTCTGGTATGGATATTAAAAGTAACATATTTGTCATTCCTTCTGTTGATTCTAATGATCTTATTATGCCCACTGCTTGTCGTTCTCAGATGTTCGAGGGTTTTCTGGAGTACTAAGAGCGCCGGTAAGAGATCTGTTTACTCTATCAGAATCTACGAAGAGCAGAAACCCCTGGAAGACATCACAGATCTAAGCCCCATCGAGAAAACTTCGGAGAACAACTTTACGACAGCGCATACCCCTGGAGGCAAAGCAGCTTTGAGGGAAACGACAGATGGGTCGGAGGTCATGCGAACTCTACCCAATGAGAGCGAGTCTAGCGAGGGAGGGGGATTCATAAACGCTTCTGACAGACTTGTTGCTCCCGAGAATGCAATAGAGGATGTTAACGAACAATCGTCCGCCATGAGAGCCATGGTCGACCTCATTAAATCAGGTCAATTTTCAGATATGAACTCCGATAAAGATTCAAAGTTAGGTGGAAAGTTAGCAGAGGCTTCGAAAGGTGCTGGAATAGTCAGACAGCCTTTGCATAATGATACACAAGCTAGCAAAGAGATGACTTCATTACAAGTTGAGGAAATGGCAAAGGATAATTCTGCACAAGAGGGGGAGTTATCCTCAGGTCAGAGGTCAGACAGTGAAACAGTCCCAGTTCAATCACCACCCAAAGTTATCTCAGGAAAGGATCCGGAGGTATCGAATAGGAGCACAGAGACAAAAGTTAGTTCATCGGCCATTAGCAGTCAACAGTCACTATCATCTTCTATCTCAGAAACTTTTACTCAGGACAACATGTCCTCTTCAGGGACAGATCTCAACTCCGCACCCACCGATGCAAGCAGCAGCGATAATGTTGCTATGGCAACTGTAGAGGAGGAGGATTCAGACAGCAATGTCATCACGCTGGTGTTAGATGAAACTCTGAATCTCAGTGAGGACATCGCCATTCAATTTGTGGACGACTCTTCCATCAGAAACCAGGATCAGGAAGAAGACACAGGAGGATCTGTAGAGGAGCAGAAAGAGGCAGCGGGGAGTAACGAACAGGCCGTGAATATCGAGGAACTTCAGGATAAGCTAAGCGCTCTGTCTCAGTCAGTGGAAAACGCCTTGTGCACGAACGCAGCTGCCAAATCTAAAGAGTCAAAGGATGGGAGTGTTATCGAAGAGAGCTCTGTGACAAATGATGCAACTGTTGCTAAGGAGGAAGGTGCCAAATCTAAAGAGTCGAAGGATGGAAGTGTAACTGAAGAGAGTTCTGTGACAAATGATGCGACTGTTGCTAAGGAGGAAGGTGGTAGTAAAGAAATTGGTGGTTCATCCTCAGAAAAAATATCTGTGAAAAATGTTGAGCAATCGTCAGAAAGAGTCGGACAGAGAAAGGAACTTTTAGGTAACGATGTTGGCTCTGAGCCAATCAGTTCAGAGACGTCTCAAATGAGACACAGAACTAAGTCAGATTCTAGTGCTAGTTCAGACAAGGATGGGATCAGTTCTGCTGTCATAAGTAAATCTTCGCGAATAGGAGAATCCGATGAAGGTGGTAACCATGGCGAAAAGGTTTTACTAAACGACGATGCCCCTCCAGCAGACATTCCCAAAGCACAAAATAACAATGATGGGATGACAGTGAGGAATCTGGGCGGCCGTAAATTGGTAGTTAAACTCGATGACTGTCAAACTACATCTGAGGAAGTGGAAAAGAAAGCAGATGAACAAAACCAAGACTCCTCCTCTCCCGCTAAGACGGGCAGACAAGCAGGCTTAGATGAAAATTTGGAAATTTTAGCTCAGACGGCAATAGAATTTTTAGAGATTCAGAATTTACTGGAGGATAACAGACCTGATCCGAAAGCAGCTGAGGTTGAAAAGTCTGAACCGCCAGAGCGCCCTCTGTTAAACAATACGAGTGACCACGGTGATGTCGACTCATCCGCCAAGGGTCAAAACCCGATGAAAGCCGCCGAAAAATTAAAGTTTGACACTTTCGTGGCAGAGGAACATCTAGATACATTCGATTTGACTCCACCGGGACGGAAAAAATACCCCATGAGGACCACATCTTCCCGTATCCTACGGGTGGTAAATGATAAGGAGGAAGGTGTCGCAGGTCAAAAGCCAGTCAGCGAAGAGAACCCACCGCCCTCCATCTCACTGCAGTCGGACAAGCTCGACACCGAGGTTCCGAAAGCAGCCGAGGATACGTCGAGCAATGATATCAGTTCAGCCATGAAATCTCCGGACTCCGTCAGGAGGAGTAGAAGAGGCAGACCTCCAAAGGTTAAGACAGACAATGAATCAGCAAAGAAAAAGGAAGTGAAGTCTCCACCGCCTCTGCCGACCAGGAGAAGCACGAGACGAGCTTCTCTCACAAAGGCATCTGTCACGTCTGTCACATCTGTCACGAAAGCTGACCAGATGACACCAGGTGTGGAAAGTGTGAGCAAAGAATTGAATGTAATAGAGAAAGTTGAAGAAGAGGAAGGTGCATCAAAGGCAGTCATGTCTGACGAGAATGAGAAATTGCTGCTGGAGCAGACTTCAGAAAATGGTACATTAGAAATGAAGAGTCAGACAGGGTGTAGTGCAGATCTTACGAAATCTGGAAGTTCAACAGGGGAAGAAGCGAGAACAAACCCAATTGGAGGCCTAGGAGATGATAAAGTCAGTACTGTTCGCAAGTCAGATGACAGAATAGAGGAAACCGGTGGGAATTCCTCGCAAGGAGAAGGGACAGTTACAAGCAATTCCACTATCAATTCAGTATTAACAAAAGTTCCTCCTATAAGCGAACCACAAACGTCTCGCGCCAAAAGTATGGAGAAGGGAGGGAACACTTCAGGAAATTATCTCGAAAACGTACCTACCACGGAATTGGATTCGTCCTCCAAGGAGCAGGGAGCTGCTGCGACAGAGAACAACAGCAAGATACCGGTGAAACGAAAGCTCTGGTATGAATCTAATCTAAACAACATGGTGGTAAGGGATGAGAATCATATGGAAGAAACATCAACTTCTACTGGACCACAAAGTAAGGTACAGAAAACTGATGGCAGTGTTAATATTTCACCCGGTCAGCTGTCGCCAAACGCTACGCTGCCAGCCACCGATGTACCGAACCATTCCGCCATCTTCAATGCGCTTGTCTCGTCGAACACTAGTAACATCTCCAAGCAGAAAACGAGGAGCTTGTCTCCTTCGGAAGTAGACAAGCTGTGTTCTCAGGCAAAGGCCTCGAAGGCTACCAGTAACATGAGTAAAGTGGTGGTGGTGAGGACACCGGACCTGGTCAAGAGTACGGGCTACGGTCTCTCTTTATCCAAGAACCTTCGACCGGTCAGTAATTTCAGTGTCTCAGGTCAGTCGGTCAAAACATTCCAGGACAACTTTGTGAATCACAAGCAAGATCAACACTCCCCCAGAGAGTCCAAACAATCAAACTCACAAAAGACTCCGATGAAATCACCAATTATTCCTCTCAGCCAGCAGTTGTCCTCCATAGATACGGAGAAACTCCTAGCGACCTATTCCCAAGCTATATCCAGCAATACTCTAAACCTTGTGCCCTCAAAGAAGTCGCCACCCCCGGTTACCACGACGACAACAGCAGCAACGGGGAGTGTTTCACCTTGGCATACCAGAAGGAGAGGGCGAGCAAGCATTTTGAGAGCAAGCCCCGCCAAGCCAGCAAGTCAACCGAAACCTTCTGAAAATTCCCTATCGGTCTTAGTTTCTACCAGTAATTCAACCATCGTGCAATCTAATAGCGTCTCCGTCGGCCCCCTACAGTTGGGTCTGCCGAGAGCGAGTTTACCCATGGCGACTCCGAACATATTTACAGTCAACCCTGCTCCGTCTTTCAGCGTGGTTCCCCAGAGTCAGCAGCAGGTGATCAGAAATCAAATTGTGACAGCTCTTTCACCTCCTAGACTGGTAACCCAGCAGGTGGTCACGTCGTTACCGTCACAGAATATCATCACCAACCGGTTACTACCGACGACAGCAATCTTGCCAGCACAATTAGTCTCGTCCATTTCTCCACCTAGGCAACCTGTATCGACCCCACTGTTGTCTCCGGTCTTTATCAACTTTCAACCGCAGCCTCTCACAGTACTTCCCAGTCCCATAACAGTGCTCAACATGCCACAGACTCACAACCTTGCCACTTCGACGACTTCGTCCTCGCTACCTCTCACCAACCCCGCTCTCAGTGCCTTACGATTCGTCCTAGAGCAGCAGGATACCGCGAGACAACCGTCGCCAAAGAAAGTTTGCTTCGACGTCTACGGGAGGGCCCACAACATGAAGAAAGAACCACGAGGCAGGTCGGCCTCCTTCAAGTCGGCCGTGCCGAAAGGCCCAAGAGTCAAGAATCCCACCGTCGGCCTTCAGACCCAATCTCAAGTAATGACCACACCCATTACGAAGCCCCTTAGCGTTAATACTGCCGTTAAGGTCGGACTTACAAACAAAGCCAGCGATACTCTAACCGAGAGAAGAGAGAATTCCACGGATCGAAGCTTTATACAAGGAAAAAGCATCTTAACACCGGACCCTGTAGATGAATTACCAGGTAAGCAATATTTTTTATTCCTTTTCTGAGGGCAGAATGAATATATATACGATGGTGATGGCGTGCGTGTGTATGACATAATGTGTGTGTATGTGACACATGCTCGTAAACGCTTTAACTTCAGAAGGATAACTTGGGTAAATGTCATATTTGGGATGTAGGTTCCCCTTAGGTAGAACTGGTTTGGGATTGTTGTTGGTATTGGTCAAAGGTCATTTGAGGTCAGCAAGGGTCAAAGTCTGAAAACATTGTTCACACAATATCTTTAAAGTAGAAGTTGCTGGAAATTCAAACTTGGTGTGTAGCTTGCTGTTGGTGAGTTAGATGATCTGTAGTATTTTTCATGAATGTCAAAGGTCATTTGAGGTTATCAGAGGGAAAAAAAGGGTGCAAACATGATATCTCAAGGAAGGTTGCCTAAGCAGTTCTGCTATTTGACATGTCCATTTCTTGTAATTAGTTTAGCGAACCCTATTGATTGTGGTGGAGGTCAAAGGTCATTTGGGGTAAGCAGTGGGTAAATTGTAAATATATCAAAATTATTATATCTCCAGAACATGAAATGAGCTCATTATTTTCTCAATGAAAAACATATATAAGATATAATAGAAAATAAAATGTTATCCATAGGAAATATAAGCAATCTGTGGTCATTTAATTCTTCTTGCCACTTGGCTAACATTTTGTAACATTAGACAGCTACTGCCAGCAGTTCCAAAAACAAAGTTAAGCAGAAAAAAACAAGTTGAAAATAGGTTGAATTTGCAGCTTACCGTAATTATATTTCAAAATGGCATTGACTGATATTAATATAAATTTTTTTTATCTGGCAACGCACATGTTTACCATGGTCAATTTGTACTCATAACTGTAGGTATCTGCTATGCAAATTATTTTCATGTGTTTTTATGTGTGCGTAATTTGACCCCGCAGAACCATTCACCAGCCCGGACAACGCCACTACCTCGGCACTCATGTCACTGATGGAGAGGGAGGAACAGAGAGGCAGGTGGGAGCAGCCCGATACGAGTAAGCCTCATCTCGTCTACGAGATTAAGAGTGACGATGGATTTGAGGCATCTGGGCTAAGTGTGGAGGAGGTCTGGACCAAGGTGATTGATTTGGTCCAGGAACAGAGAATACAGGCTAAACTGAAACCTCTGTCCTTTGCAGGTAAAACAAATTATCAACATTTCCACCAATCAAGAAAATATGTTTTTATTGGTGTTTAAACGGTTTGTCATCCTAAATGCAGGCATGAGCTTTTTCCGCGAATTGGCGGAATATCCGTGATTTCTTTTCTACCTCCGGGACAAAAACTATTATCCTAACACACTGTAGCATACGCAAACTGGAGCCTATACCGCAATTTTTGCAAAGTTCCATGATTCTTATTTTATACCAGGCTCAACCCTGTAAATGACTCATTGAAAAGATAAATGGATATTTCTTTTTAAGAAAGAGTCACTAGTGTTCGAAGAGTTGGCAGTGCTTCAAAATTTCCTCAGCTTATGGTCCTCAGCGATTATGGTTTGTTGAGAAAAGTTTCGCCCAATTCGATTGTATCTGTACTTTGTTTTTGTTGGTCAATAAATGGAAGTGCAAGTTGTTGAAGAATAAATTCTTGCAGTACGTTTTACCTTCTTGTTTATTTCTTAATTTTCCAATCTAGGTGTTGACTTCCTGAAGGTGATCGGTATTAAGCAGGACGCTATTGTCTTTCTCACGGAGCAGCTGTACGGGGCCAGGAATTGCCAGCATTATAGATTCCAATTCCATGCACCGAAGGACGTCAAAGTTGAGCCCGTAAGTCCCCCCACCGCCCTTCTCTGTAAATCACTATTACCTACCCTATCAGTACATGGCACGTACTGCTGCAAAGAACAGTCCTTAACTGTTACATCTTGCTGTAATGCACTTTAAAAAAAAAACTAATGAAAAATCAGTTACCCAGGTTAACAAGCTTGTGTGCCCCCTTCGATCAATTTGCTTTAGGTGCATGCATTATGTATGTCATCCTGACACTTCACTATTTAACTAAATTAGGGCTAAAGAAACAGCTTTTAAAGATCTGCTTTATTGGCTCCAATTATAGCACGCTTTAGCTCAGAAAGTTTTGTATGTTTGTATGTATTTTAGATCCTCCTGCAAGCAGGAACTCGCGAAGAAGCCTCATTGGCTCATCAAAGCCGCAAGCTGACCGAAGTCAGTCTCTTAGATTCATATTTAACGTCCATGATTATGAATTGTCATTATTGTCAACAACCTTGTAACTGGACGACATACCTGTACATTAATCTTGAAGTGACTCGAACCGGGGACCCTATGATTGAAAGGCATCGGCGTTAACCACTGAGATAACACTCCTTTTGTGATTACATAATCGACCTGCCACGGTCGTAAATCGACTTCAGGCTCTACAATTAGCCCTGCATGGCTTCTTAACACCATTAGGCTGTTTGTGTAAACACTGTGTGGAAATGAGCTACAGTGTAGTTAATCATACAGCATTCACACAAAGACCCTCATACCAGAAAAAAATATGTGGCAGGGGTTCCAGACTAATTGGTAAAAAGAGGTCATTTTACGACCAAGGCAGGTCGATTACGTAATCTCAAGAAACTTTTCCATGATAGCGTGCTATAGTTGGGGTCTATACAGCAGACCTTTAAGCAGCTGCAGCAAACTTGATTTACGGATTTGTCAAGGGTCTCATAAATTATGCATCGTATCTGAGTTTTGGTACGATTTTGCTCTTACTTTAGAAAAAGAGGTCTCGTTGACCTTTCAGATATTTGAAAATTGCGTTTGAGTTCCTTTTTGTAAAGCGGAAGAATTGCCATGGTGACCGGCCATTACAATAAAAACCAAGGCAATATCTAACTTGCCCTTAAAGACTTGCTTGCCCTTCTCAATGGTGAGTTTAAGTTTACTCTGGCAAAGAAGTATTATTTCTCTCAACATTCTTATTCAGTGTTAACGTAAATTGATGCCACTCCAAATTTTCATTTATGCAAATTTCTTAACTCACCCCCCCCCCTACAGGAGTTACCAATTAATCCTCACGGATGTTCTCGTGCTGAGGTTTTCCGGGCCAAGCTCAACCACGATATATTCAGCTTCTTAGCATCCCAACATCGTATTCATCCCTGTTATGATGCTTTGATAGAACCGCAGGAAGAAGAAGGCAACCAGCCCAAATCGTCAAGGTAACCATTTTATCATCAGACTCTTTGCTCATAAGGGGACTGTTAAATGTTATTAAAGGAACAAAACAGTATCTAAGATACATTTATTGACTTTCTTAGACATGTTGGACTTGGATACACACTGGACTGTACTATAATATGTATGGTGGACTTGGATACTGACACACACAGGTGCACACTGGACTAAGATACTCTTGGTGGACTTTGATACACACTAGTGCACACTTCTGTACCTGTGGTGAGGTTGGATACTGATGCACATTGGACTTTGATACACACTGGACTTTACTGGACTATATTATGTTTGGTGGACTTGGATACTGACACACACAGGTACACACTGGACTTTGATACTCTTGGTGGACTTTTATACACACTAGTGCACACTTCAGTATCCGTGGTGAGGTTGGATACTGATGCACATTGGACTTTGATACACACTGGACTTTAATACACATGATAAACACAACTAAGATACACACATGATAACATTTGACAATATTGTTGTGAATTTTCCTCAAACAGTGATCTTTGGTTGTTAAAGCGTGTTTAGTGTTTTGATTTTCACTGGTCTACCAAAGGCTATGGGCTTCACACATAACTGGATAACCAAGCTTCAAAACAACAGGATTTTTTGCTTTAAGTATGTGTCTATCTTTTCAGTTGTTTATGTTTACTTATCATGCTATTTCTTTTGTCCACTTTAGGCGGTTTACAAGCATCACAGATTTACCAATGGCAATGAGATTCAGACATTTGAAACAAACAGCTAAGGAAGCTGTGGGTGCATATAGGTAAGAAATAACCCCTTCTCATGCTGAGCCTGTTTACCTATTTATTAGCGGATTAATTCCCAAATTCCAGAATGGAACGTGTATGTAAGATCCACACTTTCATATTTCAGGTTCCTGTCCAGATTTGCAATGTTAGCACAAAAACACATTCTGAAACTTTAGCAAAATGACATGTTTAAATTTAAAATTAAAACATTGGATGTTTCATACTAATCTCCACATATTTAATGTCCGTGGGGAGACAGTGAATATTAATTTCAGCTTGGAAATAAAAACAGACATATAACAATGGTTATTAGTTCTCTGTTTTGTTTTTAACACCAGTTTCTTCACTTTCAATCTGTTTTCGATCGTTTTTCGACAGGTCTCACATCCACGGGAGGGGTTTGTTCTGCCGGCGTCCAATCGAAGCCGGGGAGATGGTGATCGAATACAGTGGCAGCGTGATCAGATCAATACTGACAGAAAAACGTGAGAAGTTCTACGAGAGTAAGGTAGGTGAAACAGATCTGATGGTGCATTGTGGGAGGTGATTCCATTAGATCAAAATGTATGATGCTGTTACAGGATGGTGCATTGTGGGAGATGATTGCATCAAAATGTATGATGCTGTTACAGGATGGTGCATTGTGGGAGGTGATTGCATCAAAATGTATGATGCTATTATAGGATGGTGCATTGTGGGAGGTGATTGGATCAAAATATAAGATGCTAGTACAGGATGGTGCATTGTGGGAGGTGATTGGATCAAATAGAAGATGCTATTACAGGATGGTGCATTGTGGGAGGTGATTGGATCAAAGTGTATGATGCTATACAGGATGGTGCATTGTGGGAGGTGATTGGATCAAAATGTAAGATGCTATTACAGGATGGTGCATTGTGGGAGGTGCTTCCATTGGATCAAAATATAAGATGCTATAACAGGATGGTGCATTGTGGGAGGTGATTCCATTGGATCAAAATATAAGATGCTATTACAGGATGGTGCATTGTGGGAGGTGATTGCATCAAAATGTATGATGCTGTTACAGTATGGTGCATTGTGGGAGGTGATTGCATTGGATCAAAATGTATGTATGCTATTACAGGATGATGCATTGTGGGAGATGATTGCATTAGATCAAAATATAAGATATTATACAACACCTAATTATATTCCGGCCATTTGATTGGTCAATTGCTCATCGATTGCATGCAAAATCCGCTCTATTGCACTCTATGAAATAGAACCATGGGTCATACTTTTTTGATAGCACTTTTTGCAATGGTAAGAGAGCAGAGAAACCTGTCTGTTCAAAACAATCTGTTGCATGAGTGCATTTTACATCCAATTATATCCAAATTTGAAGGTGTTGTATAAAAACAAATAATGAATGGTTTCCATTCGTGCAATAGTGCAAATATTTCATTCGTTGAAAGATGTAATTTGTTCCATTCAACTCGGCTGCGCCTCGTTGAATGGAACATTCCATCTTTCAACTCATGAAATATTTGCACTATTGCACTCATAACCATTCATTATTTGTATACTATTACAGGATGGTGCATTGTGGGAGGTGATTGCATTAGATCAAAGTATAAGATGCTATTACAGGATTTTGCATTGGATCAAAATGTAAGACACTATTACAGCATGGTGTGGTTAGAGTACTCCATTCAATTGCTGAGCGAAGATGAAACAATCTTACCAAGGCCAGTTGAGGCAGTGTTCTAAGGCTATTGCTAGACTTATAGTACTTAAGTCTGAATTTAATTTTTTCTTATGATTTCTGTTTTGATCTGCGAGTAGTTTTCATGAACTGTCTAGATAAACAATTGTTCCAAGTCCGTGTCTTGCTACACCCAGTTGGGACAATTTTGTTTCTATTCTATACTGTACTTTAATGTCAGTATGAGCAATATATCATGTTTCTATCAGATAAAGGTTAGGAACTGTTTGTACTGTAAATACCAGTGCTTTGAAGCATGATATGGGAGGACAGTTCAGTGAGGTATTAGCATAAGGAAATTGTCCCAACTGGCTGTAGCTTTGCTAAGGAAGAATATGAATATATATGAGTTTCATTTTTATTTCCAGGGCATGGGCTGTTACATGTTCCGTATCGATGACTACGAGGTCGTAGACGCCACCATGCATGGGAATGCTGCTAGATTCATCAACCACTCCTGTGAGGTAGGTGTTAAAGGCATTGAAGACTCGCCCCAAACCGTGTGCCGCGCTCTGAAAAAGTTAACTTTCCATTGCTTGCAAATGACGTTTTCTTCTTGTCGCTACAAAATGCAAACAGTAAAGAAACGTGATACCTTGTTATCTTTTATCTAGACCTGAGATGTCCACGCTGTTATATACACTGTGTTGTGGGTATTGACCGTAGCTGTATGTACTGACTGTACACTAGTGTCTAATTACCGACGGTACCAAGCTGTGTGTGTATTTTCTGGGATCGATGGTGGTGTCTAACACTTCTGTTACACCTCATTCGAAACTAGGTCAGATTACCAGCATGAGACCTTTCTTTGTGCACGAGTCTTCACACCCTTTAAACTTTCATACTTCCTGCAGATACACAATCACAAACAGACAGATTTTACCAATTTCAGTTTAGAGGTCCTGGATTCAATAAGAGGGCCCCAAAATGCATGGAATAACGAATGGGTATTCTCAGAATAATGAAAAAGTCCAAAAAGTGGTCATGGTGACATAGTTGTCTGGGTGGGGGGGGGGGTCCAACTTGGCCCTCCACGCCTCTACAAACAATCTCTCTTTTTTCCGATTCCTTCTGCAGCCTAATTGTTTCTCCAAAGTAATACAAGTGGACAACAAGAAACACATAGTAATCTTTGCCAGTAGAAGA
>KN889926.1:43118-55642 GCA_000934455.1 Apostichopus parvimensis
AAAAAAAAAAAAAAATGTTGAATAGAAGAGACTAGAATACATGTTTAAAATTGAATTTTATATTTAGCTTTTTTTCTCGTTTTTTGGTTATTTTGCTGTAGGGCAGACCAGTAACCATATGCAGTCAAGTTTGGGTGTGCGAGTTTGACGCCCTAGCTAGTAAACACAATATCTCAAGATGGATACCCTCTGCAGTTCTCATATATGGCATGTGGCCTCCCCATAATTAGTGCAAGACTCCTATTGTTTTGGGTGGAGGTCAAAGGTCATTTGGGGTCAGCCTAGGGCAAAATTTGAGAACCTCAAAAATGCTGTTTCTCCAAGGCCTGCATCATTGTTTCCAATCAACTGTTCTTTAATGGAATGGTAACAGATAGTGTTGACGTCTTCTTAATGAATTTTGCTGAAACCTCGTCTTCTCGGAATGGCTCTGGTATGGTAACCTCAAGAGAGTACTTGCCTGTGACATTCAAACTGACTTCCCCCTGTGGACAAAAATGACAGAATCGATAGATAAAATATAATCAACAAGCTTCAAACAATTTTGGGCTGAAAATTTGAAGGGTAATTTATTTCTGCTTCTCTCTGATCCGTTTTTTATTCCATATCGGAGGAAGGAATCTATGCGATTGACTGTTTTTATTACAAATCTACCATGAAATTTTCCTCATTGGGACATTCAGTCATCTTGTGTGTTCCTTACAAATGTCTGAGAACGATTTGGCGAGTAAAGACCTCATAGAAAGGTCATTTTGAAAACTTCTAGCAATTATATCCTGCTATAATTTGGGGCCTATACTGACTACCTTTAAGCTTGGATGAAGGACTTCTTACTTGATAGGTAGAGTCCGAATTTTTCCAGGAATCTCGCTGATCATTAATAGTCTTTCGTTAGAATCTTGTTTGCATATATGTTACTCTATAATGTTCTTATACAAAATGTGGCAAGTAATCACTATTAAGCCTACTGGCTTTCAGGTTAACACTTGCAGAAGAAATAGGCTGCATTATTCATGCTTTACTCACACAATCTATCTCGAGCTCGCACTCTGAAACAGAAGACACGCCAGGCAGAGCTACCCGAACCACGCATCTGCGCATTTTCGTACTATCCTTTTCTTTTATTGTGAGTTCATATTCTGGCTTTGGAAGGCTAACTTTTTGGCTAGAAATCTCCTCAATTAATACTCTGTCTTCCTTTTTTACGTCGCCAACGGATTCCTTCTCCAATGTGAACTCCGACAAATCGTTTTCATCCATTGAGACTTGATTCATCCGAGCCAAGAGGGTCTCTGGGCTTAAATTCTGTAACTCCTCCAAAGATTTCTTCAAAGGGTCAGTGTCCATCTTTCCCCTCGCTGCTCCAAAGAAATTAGCCAACGCAGATTTATCTCCAAAGAATGTTTCTTTCGCAACAGTGTATTTGTGAGAGATGTGAAAGTTATGTTGGTTTTCAAGGAACTGAAATATGAGTTTGACCAATAATTTCATTTCCTCTCGCTTCTGTGCACATTCTTTCAACACGTCAGGGTTGATTGCTACTCGAGTGACCTTGACCGATCCTGTCAGATAAAATAAATAATCAGAAACAAAAGAACCAATTAATTGCCGAGGTAGCAAATGTGCAAGGTATACCATCAAATATATACTTGAGTAAGGTGACCAGACGTCCCCGATTTTCGGGGACAGTCCCCGATTACAGTGTGCTGTCCCCGATGAACAAGTGTCCCCGATTCGTCAAAATGTTCAGGAATTTCAAAAATATCCCACATTATTAGTAAAATAATTGTATAAACAAAATTTAGTCAAGTGTGCAGTCGCAGAACGGAACTTATAACCAGTATTTCAGGTGGGCCAGTGTAAAGTGGAAACACTGTTAAAATATGCTAGATCGATCTAGCCTAGCACTCTTTCCACCGTATAATTGGCAACTATGGCGACACTTAAAGTGTGAGCATGAGCAACTCACAAGCTCTCAAAGAACCACGTAAAGTAAGTGAATTTCATCTAAGAAAAAGCTACATTTTTGAAAATAAAATTGATTTAAAAGTGCTTCTAAGTATCACCATTTTACATCTAAGGACCTTAGGCACCCCCTCCCCTTAGACCCCTCCCCCATATCAGTCACGCAATAAATGTCCCTGATTCCAGTCAGGAAAATATGGTCACCTTATACTTGAGTGACATAAATCTAGGGTTTCCATATCTTTGATGTAGAAAGGAGGACAAAAGGGCACCTGTATGAAAATGGTAACCAGATTTGAAGTTTAGTAATAAGCCAAGTTGTAAGATCAGAATGGTTGAAGGACTATTTACTATGGACAATTTGCCTGTCTGTACTCAAACTGGAATCGCTAAATGGCCAATTTTATGAAGCTGTTGGCACTAATCATATACTAAATCAAAATATATTTTTAATATCTTAAAAATAATCCAGGACACAATTCAGACAGAAACAAGTGGACATGTTAGGGTACATTCAGACTGATATGAAGACAATTCATAAATTAACGATACCATATTCTGACTGTTCCTCTTCTAACGGTCCTCCAGTTACAGAAACAGCATCTGTCGAGGTCTTAGGAGCTGGCACTTTAGTCCAGCTGCAGATGTTCACAAACAGAAAAGTGTTGTCCGAAGTTTTCTGAGAGAAAAAGAAATAAGATTAATGATAATTACCAGATAATAATCCCATGAAGAGCCACTTTTTCTAGCATATAAATGTAACGAAAATGTGATTCACAACGTGGCTCTGTAGAGTTAGATTATACTGTAGTATTTGATCAAGCGTCAGAAAAATTATTTTACATTGGTCCAGCATCCTAGCCTTCACAAACTTCATGGAGCATTTACAAACATACAGCGAAAGCATCCTTTAAAATCTAAACTAACAATTTATTAGAGGGAACGGTTTGAGCTTACGAAGTACGTAATGTGTTTTCGAGGCATTCATAAAAATGTTGTGTTCATATATTAATTTCCCAACCAATTAAAAAAAATATTAACACAACAGATAGCACAACGGCTTGATTTTGCGCAGACAACACCTGCACAGTAGAGTATATATATGCAAGTAGACAATACAAAATAATTTTAAAGAAATACATAAAAAGCTTTATGATTTCAAAATTATGTACACAGAAAAAAAGAGTTGTACCGTTATCAGCTCTGTCTTAAGACACATAAAAGGTTCTGGGATGGCTGTTTCTCTTTTCTTCTCATTCATACTTTTTTGCACAAAGTTTTTGTAGGCGTCAGGGTCACTGTCTGCCAATTCATCTAGCATCTTCCATATGTGCTCTGCCTGCTTCAGCATCTCGTTAGGTGATTCCATTTTCTCTGTGGGGTAGGCATCAGGCAAATTGGCATGCTAAGATATATCCTGGTTGGATCTTGTGCTTGACTGGTTATGAGGGTTTAAGAAGTTACAAATGAAATATAGTTTCAAAAGCAGGTTACCATTGTTTGGAAACCTGGAGTATTCACTGACTATGGTTTGAGCTTCATGAAAATAAGTCTCAATGTTGTATAGGGTAAGCTTGCTGAACTGCCCAACTTGCAGACCTTCTTTCATTGTGTGATGTAGTATTTCACAACAGTAAGGTTTTCAAATAATACTTGTGAAACGTTCATTCTGGGGGACAAACTGATAGAATTTTAGCTCTGTCACATCTCATATTTACCCTAGGCCGTACAACAGTAGGCTAGGCCTATGTACATAATGGATACGCCCAGGCTACCACTACTGGTGCTACAGTATCACTACCATTCTACCACCATCGTCAAATATCTTAGTATTCTTACTGTTACGACTTGCCCAGAAAATAATGCATTAAAATAACCCAGAAAACAAAAAGGTTGTTAACTTTTGCATTTAAAATCAAGAGATGTTAAAGCCACAAATACAACTACAGCGGTTGGCTTTGTGATGCATACCAGTAATACGAAAGCAGTGAAGCCTTACACTTTTAAATTCATCGCGGAATTAGGCCTACCACCCAACACTTATAAACAACAGGCGGCAGTTGGACTCGCTTAGAGTTAGAAGTTAGAGCTTCATATAGTTGAGTTAGAACTTACTTTAAACTTCGAGAACCTTGTATGTCAATAAAACATACAACGCGATCTTTATATTTGATAATACCAACTGAATATGTTACTTTTGGGCCAAAGTTGAACAGCAATTCAGTAAACCAAACTTCTGTGGCGTGGCTGGTAACCAGTGACGATGATCTTATTGCGAAATGTTGGTGTTTCGTGTCAATCGAAGTTGAAGCAAGTCATAGACTATAGCGCACGGTAATCGTACGCGATAGCTATGGTCATGCTATAAGCAAGCGAACTGAGCAGTACCGTATACACTGTGCACACAGACTTCATGATACGGCTAGGCCTAACTTATTACACCGTTATAGGCCTAGCACTGCAGTAGCAAGGGAATCTAAGTTACACGGCAAGTTACTCGGCTCTGCGTTATGACCATGTGAGTGAAGATCGGATGGATTCCATGGAATATACCTTCAATTTCAAATTGTTTTGCGGTATCTCCCCTGCGCAGTCCCCAAAACTACACTACTCTGGCCTAAGTGAAAATAGGCTAGGCCTAGATCTAGTGTGTTGTGTGTACTGTGTAAGTGTAACATGTTAACACTAACAGTAATATAGGCTGATGAGTGATACTCAGTCAAACTAAGTCATAAGCTTTGGCAACAGGGCAATTGACTAGGCCTAGACGTCTAGACTAGTATAAGCCTAATCAAATACTGAAGTACCAGGCTAGCATATTTTCCAAATAAGGCCAGTAACACTAACAGTGACAGTATAACACTTCCTCCTCCCCCCTGCCCCTCCATCTCATTCCCTTACCTTTCCTCCTCCCCTTCACATATGCATAAGCTGACTCTTTTAAAGACCTATTGAGTGTCTGTATGTATTAATAAACTAGCTATTTTAATCTTACCCTTTCTCTGATTCCTCAGAAAGTGAACCAATATGTCTGTTTCTGCCAAATATGTCAACCGCAAGTTGTTGCAAAATGTTCTCCATCATGTCGATACACATAACCGACTCATGGAGGAGAAGGATATGTGGAACAGCAAAAGAAATCAAAGAGAGGGTAGCAATGCTCCTGATTACGATCAAAGGATGTAAGTACCGCCGTGACATAACACTCATTCTCAAATCTCAGTACCAGTAATTAACAATTGCAAACCACATTTTAAAGGCATTGAAGACTCACCCCAAACCGCCTGTGGCCATCTGAAAAAGTTAACTTCCCATTGCTTGCAAGTGACGTTTTGTTTGTGTCGCTACAAAATGCAGACAGTAATGAAACGTGATACCTTGTTATCTTTAGCAGGACCTGAGATGTCCACGGCTGTATGGTTTGTACACTGTGCTGTGGGTATTGACCGCAGCTGTATACATGTACTGACTGTACACTAGTTTCTAATTACCGACGGTAGCAAGCTGTGTGTGTGTGTGTATTTTCTGGGATCGATGGTGGTGACTAACATTTCTGTTACACCTCATTCGAAACTAGGTCAGATTACCGGCATTAGACGTTTCTTTTTGCCCGAGTCTTCACACCCTTTAATTATCTCCCTGAAGTTTCTTGGTGTCCAAACGGACCGTGACTTTTTAAATTGTGACGTCAAATCATTACGATTGTCACGCAGCATAAATAAACTGATGATCTTGATGGCAAACAGGTACAATTTTTGGAGAGCATGCCAGCAAATGTGACGTGCACAGCAATTTGTTGTCAGTGCTGTCACTGTAGTTATGTGTACATTCTTCACATTGGGTTCATTTTTGTCTGGTTATTGCTTTGTGACTGTGTCACACACAGTAGTAAATAAGAATATTCATTTTGCTTTCTGATCTTCTTTTTGTGGAGGGGTTCATCCGAAAGGAGAAGATCGTACGGCAGAATGAGAAGTGACGATAATGAAACTAAGAGCACAACTCGAGACATTGTTAAACTGAAAGAAGAGATGGGGAAGTAAGTCAAAGTATTATGTTTTAACAAAACATTTTGAATAAATCTCTGCTAATTTTAACCAAGCTTATCGAGTTTTTGTTCATATTGCTAAATGCCTGTCAATCATAGTAATAACATCCTCAAACATTATTTTCTCCAAATGAAATGAATAATTTAACAAAGTATAGTCATTAAAATGTCATCCCACTCTTTAAATGCTGTTGTCCGAAACTTGTCTTGTATTTAAGTATTATTCACATCCAAACTGAGTAAATTAGAATTTTTCAAAATTTTCAGAATCTTTTCATCCTTATTTAAGATACAGTAGCAATTAATTTTTTTTCTCCAAAATCTGCTTGAAGTAGAATGAGAATAGGTAAAATGAGAGTAATTCTTTGGTGATTTTTCAGAAACTTATTTTGATCCAGAATCCTAAGAAGGTCGTCCTTTTGCCTTATTGCATCTAATGTTTAGTTTTAAGTATTAATATTTAACAAAAAAGCAACTATGGCAACTGATCTGGAAAATTGTCAAGAAACCTTGAAATAACAGTTGTTTATTTTCACCGAAACATTTACCTTTTCCATCATTCTTACTGTTCGTGTCCACGCCATTGATCAACACAAGCAGGGTAGGAAATAAGCAAGGGCTAAGGGCAATTAAGCCCAAAACTAGCCCTAAAAAATTACCAGGAGGGCGATTTTGTCCATGGATACATATAGTGTAGTGAAATCAGTTTTGGAGCAAACTTTAGCTCCATCAGTCCCAAAAAAGCCCTCCTCAGCCAAAACTTATTTCCTACCCTGAACACAAGACTACATGTCGTGTATAGGTTTTAAATATTGCACACTTCCAAGGATCTTGTAGAATGTGTTGATCATTAATCTACCGTACATCTCTTACCAATATTCTATGCTGGTCTCCTATTTTTATTACCGTAGGTGGAACCACACTGGTTTCATGGAGCTGTATCCAGATGAGTTTCTCAGCAGGCAGAGTATGGATGAGTTGAGCAATGGTGAAGAAGAAGATGGAGGCAGTATTAAGAAGAAAGGAAAAAAGAAAAGAAGAAAAAGGTATGGTACAGATTGGTCACAAACTTGGATCATGTCAGTAACCTGTTTAATGTGGAGATGCCTGAAAGATCATGATCAAATTTATGAAGACTCTGTATATCAAGGGATTTTCAATGATTCTTTTCTGTGAGGGCCTGAGAAAAACATTTGTTGAAGTAAATTGGGCTAGACAAAATCAAAATCTCTCGATACATGTAGATTAAGCAATTTGCAGGGAATTAAGTATATGCAAACCAGATAAGTTCAAGATTGTGGGCTGATTTTACTTTTGAAAGCTGGACTGAAGTATTTTGTTATTTTTTTGTAGCCCTGACTTGCTCCACCCCCTCCCCCCTCCTCCCCTCCCTCCTCAGGTTGCCTATTTATTTAGCAGGGCTGTAACTGAGCCCATTAGGTCCAAGTTGATGCTAAAGCACAAGCTTGTAGGTCTTATAGTATCATGCAATTCAACGTGATAATTTGTAAAATGGAACAAATGTGCCATCTTGAAACGGATATAATTATATTATATCATATATTCTGTCTAATATCTTTCATGTTTTTGCATTTCACTACAAAGTTTGGATTTTGCAGAGCTATTGAGTAAATTCATTTCCTTTTTTTCATGTCATCTTCCATGATATTTTATAGGATGCTACCCGTCAAATTCTGCGTCGCAGTCGGTTTATGATATTGCTGCTTTCATTTTTTTTAATTCTGTTTGTTCGCGCAGGAAGAACAGCGATAGCAATGGACTGGATAAAAGGAAAAGAAAAAGAACATCTGACAAAAAGTTGAACAAAGATTCGTCAAAAAAGCCTAGACGCTCCGATCCCAGCGGACATTGGCAAGAGAGAGAACTTACAAGGGATGCCGTATTTGAAAAACCCCACAAAAGGAGGAAATCAGAAGACCGGGCGAAACGAAAGAAGGAAAAGCGAAAAGACGATTCCAAGCGAAAGGATAAATCTAAGAAACACAAGAAGAGGCGGAAGAAGATGAAGCCAGATGTCGAGAAATGATGACAGGGAGATGCAATGATGGTTTGACGTACTGATAAAACAGTCTGCTGGATATCAAACCAACAAGATAAATTATTACTTCATACTTCAGGGTCTTTCCCTTATTTTTATGTAAAAACGAAAGAGTTATTTTTTGAGCAGCAATGATTATTAGTAGATAAGAGTCAACAGGATCATGAACAAAGGGTTTGTGACTGGAGGGTGATAGGTCACAAGTCAAGACTTATGTACTGTACAGTGGTGTTGATATTGTCACTGATTGTGGCACCAATGCCCCACCAATGTGATCATTATTGAGTACCCCTAGCACCCGCCCTCCACCAACAGAGCCCGACAATTCCAAACCACACAATCAAATGTTTCAACATTTTCTGGGTTGTAACTTGTAACAACTATCATTTTTCAATTTTCATCTAAGATGACGCATTCAGGAGGTAAATGAGTAGTATAAAATTCAATGATTCATTAAAAGAGGCTGAAATATTATTTCTTATGTAACATATTGAATTGTATTACTTGTTGCTTCTATGAAAAGTTTCAAAGTCCTAGTCCTTGTTGTGAAATGTTTTCCAAATGTTATCTTAACTTATAGCCATGTGCATAAGTTTTTTTGGATGGGGTAGGATGGGATAGGGTGGGGTGGGATGGGGATAGGGATGGGGGATAGGGTTGGGGTACGGTGGGATGGGGTAGGGTGGGATATGAAGGGATTGCAACATGCTGATGTAGCAGCATATATTGAGGTAGACAATTGAAGATGAAAAGCAGTATCTTGTTAGATTTTTTTGAGTTTATTTTCTATATTTTGTTTATTATTTTTTACACAGTTTAGTTTGTATTGATCTCAGGATACCCTGCTTGACAAATGCTATTCCAGTGGCCACAATAAGTTGTGTTTTGTTTTCTTGTAAGGAAGGAATTAACCTCTACCTCTCCCAGCCGAAAGTGTCTGGTTCAGCTACCTGTGTAGCTCACCTAAGAACTGCCCCCCCCCCCATTGAACGCCACCAAATTCGACCATTGTGACATAATGGGCCCACACGACTGTTTTCTATTTATAACCGGGGCTTGATTAATACACATGCACCATGGGTTTCCCCAGGACCGAGTGCATTTTTTCAGACTAGGCCGTGTTGGTAGTCAATTGTGGAATTTTTCCGCACACTGCCGGCTGGGAAAACAATAAATACTGAATTTCTTCGTCTGAAGCTGATGCTATCTAAAACTGGCAAGTATCTTGATCAGAATCAGATGAAGTCACATCATGTGAGCACACTGTCAACTATCCTCTGTCTTTCATGTTACGATGTTAGAGTTAAAGGGTTGAGTACAGTCGGGCAGTGTGGGACATGCTTGAATAGAACATCTTTAAGTCTGTTCATAGATAACAGAAATCCAATGACATGGATGATACCAAAGACAGATGGGTGTTACGATGGTAACTGCACCGTTGAGATGTGGTATTGTATTGGGATTTGGTATTGTATTAATTAATATTAATTACTGTAACTTGACTTAACCATCCATGCCACAAAACCATTTTGTCTCATTCTCAGAACAATTACAGATTCAATTCAGGTATTTTTATTTATTTATTTATTTTTTATATGTGATGCTAAAGCAATTTTCCTAAGAGATTTTGTTATAATTTCAATTTTACTAGAGTAGGATTAAATGTGAACAGCATTGCAGGCATATATCATCCACTTTGATTTGATCCAGTGATCCAGAAAATTTTTAAAGGGTGTCAAGACTTGCGCAAAAAGAAACGTCTTATGCTGGTAATCTGACCTAGTTTCGAATGAGGTGTAACAGAAGTGTTACACCACCATCGATCCCAAATAATACGCACACAGATTGCTACCATCGGTAATTAGACACTAGTGTACAGTCAATACATACAGCTACTGTCAATACCCACAACACAGTGTACAGAGCAGCGTGGACATCTCAGGTCTAGATAAAAGATAACAATTAAGGTATCACATTTCATTACTGTCTGCATTTTGTAGCGACAAGAAGAAAATGTCATTTGCAAATTGCAAGCAACGGAAAGTTTACTTTTTCAGAGCTCGATTGGGGCGAGTCTTCAATGCCTTTAATGTAACTTGACTTGACAGTCTATGCCACAGAACCAATTTGTCTCATTCTCAGAACATTTACAGATTCGATTCAGGTTTTTTTTATTTATTTTTTTTATTTTTTTATAAAGCAATTTTCCTAAGTTTTCTTATAATTTCAATTTTACTAGAGTAGGATTAAATGTGAACAACATTCAAGGCATATATCATCCACTTTGGTTTGATCCAGAAAGTTTTTAAGGGACCCTGGGGAATCAGAAGTACAATAGGAATTCAATCTGAGCTGTGTTATCATGTGCGGCCATATCTCACCATTGAAAGTAACTATGCTGTATGTTACTAGCATTCTATTTTACTTGCCATTTTCCTTCTTTTAAGTTGTAAGTAAATAATTTGAAAACAAAAATAATAAAACGTCAAAAGAAAACACCATTTGAGTCGGTTCCTTTGTTTTATTCTTCTTTCAAATGTAATACAAATTATCTTATAAATCACAGTTTTTTCTCTTCACAATTCTTTTCCAAATTGATACAATTTGAATAAAATGAACAAAATAATGGTACAGATGAGGTTCAAACATCCAGATGGAATGAATGCTTATCATGTAATACAGAAGGTGTAAATAAAGCAGTCACTGCATATCATTAAATACCACACTTCAAGGCACTGTGAGTTGATAAGAACTCTTTTAATTAGCAGTAAAATCAACTTTTGTTGGCAGAGATGGAGAAATAGATGACTTCACTCAGCAGCAAAAACACTCCTTTCTTGTACCCATTTTCTTTTCAAGCTTTACAAAAGAATACAAAACATTACTGCATAACTTAAACATTATTAAACATTATTATTTGCACACCTTTGCAAAGAGTAATCAGAATTTGTTCGTTTGAAATATGATGAAGAACTGTTGACGCAAAACAGAATACTTTTGTTTCAAGCTGACCTTACATAGAGCTGACAAATTTGCTTCAAGCATAGCAACAAGTTAGCTATTACTTCACAAAATCTGGTCCCCATTGGTCACCCTCTGGCCATTCTTTGCAATTCAAAATTAACATAATTTTCAATAGACTTCACATTGTAAAAGCATGTTGTCATTCAGAATGCACATTATCATCTAAATCCGTACAAAAAGCCTGTTTCTGGAGATTGTAATTTATACAGAAATGGGGGCATTTTTGCCATTATTCCTGAAACATAGCATTACACTACATTGAAAGGCCCTCAAAATTACACCTGCTCCTTAACATGTATCGTGTATAGGTCTCTAGATAATGCCCCTTTGATGTCAACATTGGGAGTAAACATTAATACCATATCCATGGGTCACAAGAAAAAAAATGTGGTCACCTTCTAAAGGATTAAACCAAATTCTGATCGATACCCTGTGATTCTGGTAAGATTCAAATCAGTTCCACCCACGTTAAATATTTCCAAACTTTCAATAGTATTCAAACGATTATTTGTATATAGCTGAACAGCTGAAATCTATTAATTAGCAACTATGCTAATAGGCAGGGTTGTCCATCCTTTTGCAGAGGAGGGCCACATGGAATGATTATGATGGAGGGGGCCGCATGAACCCTACGCTCGATTTTTTGCCCGTAGCCCAAGGCAACAAAATGTGAGCACTGCGCGCACTGATTTATTTTCCTTCCCCTCTCCGCTGAGAGAGTGTCACACAAACTGACCTGTATCAATTTTTGGACCCAGAAGGTTCGAATGATTGATTATATAGCTTCAAATTGTTATCAATAAATCTGCTCACTAAAATTTCGCACCGTAGAGCATCTCAGGCGGGTCGGACGCAACCCTGCGGCGGGCTGGACCATGGCCCGCAGGTTGGACAACCCTGCTAATAGGTGTTAAACTTCAATACAAGTGTGTTTTACACTACACTTCATTAATGTCCTGTGCCCCTAATATTACCACACTGGATCTAAAGTCTATATATCACATATTTATAATCCAAAATCATCCTCCAATATTGAAAGAATATCCTTAGTCCCCTCCCCCCCCCCCCAAATGTTTAGTCTAACTATTGATAGATACTACATTAACCTTTTATCAGTAAATAAAATATATTTCTATTAAAATGTTTGGAAAACATAATTGACTTAGTCTAACTATTGATAGATACTACATTAACTTTTTATCAGTAAATAAAATATATTTCTATTAAAATGTTTGGAAAACATAATTGACTTGGAATAATTGAATACAGTACAAAAGGAAAATACAAGCCTCCCATATTTGTTTAAAACTAATAATGCCAAACATCAATATTGACAGATTGACCCAAGATTGCACAGCAAAAGTTTTTAAAACAAAATCACTGTAGGCTAGAATTATTTTATTCCTTAACATACTTGCAAATGCAGAC
>KN889928.1:10215-36158 GCA_000934455.1 Apostichopus parvimensis
TTTCCCATAGGATTCCAATGGACCAAATTTCAAAATTCAAGTAGGATGTTGAAACTTTCTATGCTATCTCTCTGCTTCAAATAACTAACACTCATCCTAATAGAACAAAAAAAATACCAATTTCAATACTGAAAACTGCATGTGTTGATTTTCGTGTTGGTTTACTGTGTAAAGGCCCATATCGTAAATTACTGCAATGTTGTCACATTGGTTTATAATTCACTTACTTTTAGTTAAATGTCCATTTTTTCTGTCATTCATTGCATTAATTTGTTTGATACTCCAGTCAATGTGTACCTGCTCATTTTTCCCTCATTAAAATTTTACTCAAGTTGTTGAAACTTTGCCAATCTATGGATTCTAAGACCACAGTCCCCCTCCTGCTCCTCTGTAGCTATTCAGAGTTAACAATACATGATTGAATTTGAAAATTTATATAAACAGGATCCCTCCACAAATAATCTCCCTTTCTAACACCCCTCCCAACCAATCCCACCCACATCTGGACCCATCACTTCCTTCAAAATGACACAAAATGGGCAAGAGATTTTCTTATGAGACATTCAGCCTAAAGTGCATATGAATAGGTTCTACCTAATCTGAAGCAGCTTTTAATCTAAATTCCAAAGGTGTCCTTCCTGATTTATTACGTGCTCATGATCACGAATGTGAGCTCAATGTTGCTTGTGAATTCCCCCATGTACACAGGTCATGTGCAAATGTGAGCACATATTTATACAGGAAGACAGGTATAAGAGCAATGAAGTAAATATACACATTGAATCAGGCTCAAGAAACAAACATGCTTTGTTGAGAAATCTTGGGGAAAGACAAATCTACTTTAAATTTCAAAACTTAACACTCCTGAAAATAATTCCAGTAATTGGTAGATTCCAAAGAATGGAAGAGCGGCAAATGATCAGAAAATCCCAAAACTCATAACTTGGATATTTGTGAGTCACAAGCTTACCTATCTCCACACTATATCAGCACTCTTTTCCTCTCTCTATCGAGCCTACAGTGAACTGGTAATCTTTTCATCACTGTACACCCTAAGAGACCAGTCACTCTCAGAGAATGACCCTCCTTTTCTCATTCCATCACCCAAAGTGTCTAAGAGTGGTTTTCCAATTCACTCTAGGCAAGGTAGAGCATGATAGCCTGAGTGCTGGTGTTGTGTGGAGAAGTTAAGCGAGGTAGTTTAAGGGGGGGGGGGGGGGGAGGTTGCTGCCAGAGGGAAGGAGGTTGCTGGATGATTGGGAGGCGACCCAGGGGAAATCTAGGTCTCCAGGAATAAAAGGATACTCATTCATCCTTTATGTGGTAAGGATGAAAAAGATGATGTGGACCCTTGTAATGGAGTCCGAAAACAACCTTTTCCAAATGGTAATCGAAAGTAGTAAAAACTGCTTTATTTCTGTGCTCCTGACACTTTGGATGGTAGAATAAGGAGGAGGGCGGTAGACCAGAATGAGCCGGTCTTGAGGGCAGTGCTAAAAAGGTTACTTGGTGCTCTAGAAGGTAGAGTTGGAGTGCAGTTGTTGTGAGTAGACAGGTATTAAAAAGTAAATGAAGTAAATGTAGGAAGACTAAAGTTACTAAATAGTAAGCAAAATTATTACAGGGATGATAGGGTAGGGACCTTGAGAACAGTAAATTATAAATGCTACATACCTTTGGATATGTTGCATTTGAAGACCAAACTTCAGCTTTGTTGAAACTGAATGATAAAAAGAAAAGGACCGTGACAATTAAGCACTTGAAATAAGTAAGTATATATTAATGAATGAAAATGAAACAAACAAGACAGACAATGACAGATGCATTTAATTAACTCTGTGTACTGGTTACATTAAAGGTAACCTCTTCCATCCAAGATGGTAAAACACATGGTGACATGGTTTTCACATGTTCGCTGATCATAATACATTGTCATGTTTACAGCATCTGTGTGCTTCGTGAGTTGTACATTACATAACTTGAGCTTTTTCACACTCTATAACTTGTACAGAGTCTAAGCGATAAAATTAGAGGGAAGGCAGTCAGCAAAAATTTTATGGAAATTTTGTCCACCAGACAACTTGTACAGTGAAATAAGGTAAGCAGTTGGACCACTATTTTTGCCACCAATTGAGATACCCTGTTGACCCCTTGAAGCTCAGAGCTCATATATACATGAGATGGAAACCACAAACAATAGAGCACATCTACACATCATCAGGCATCTACGTACCAAGATTGACATTGACTCAACTTGTACTTCTTGAGAAATCCTGTTGACAAGCATGCCCTTACATACACATGTACACGCGAGTGTGATTGCAAAGTTTACTGAGCATCTTAACCAAAATCTAGTCGTCCATCGGGTGACCTCGGTAGCTGATTTTAGTCTTTATGAACAGAAATTTTGGTAGTCTTGGATGATCAGATGACTATTAAAAATTTGCCTTTGATGCACTTGCATGGGAAAAATTAACTCTTTAATTCAAAGTACAAAAAATGCCAGTTTACTCCTGAATTTGTTACCTGGCATTAGGATCAAAGATAACGCTAAGGCAAGACAGAACTGTAACGGAGAGCATGTTCCTTTGAATCCTCTGGGCACAGAATTCTAGAAACTGTTCAAGTCGGCCAAATACAGACACCTGCAAAACAAAGAACAGAGAGAATCAGTATTGAAGAGAGAAGATCTGATAATTAGATCTAGCTGTGGAGACAGTGGTCCTTCCGACTAGTAGCATGGACACTGCGAAGTTCGGACACCTAAGCCTTAAAACACCCAATACTTTACCTTCCTTTTATTGACAAATATGTAAGTACTTGCTTGCACAAGGGTCATTTTGGAGAGAAAATAACTGTAGCTTAGTAGTTTTTCATGAAATTTGCTATTGCTATAGGTTGTCATGGTGAAATCGGTATTTCTTAGGGGTGTCCGAACTTCGCAGTGTTCCGAACTTCGCAATACTGTCTATACATATCTTGAGCAATACAGTTAGTCTATTAAATTTATGTCTAATAGTTTACATCTTTGTCACAACACTGTCAATACCAAGCCAAGTACAGATATTAAATATTCACATTACACATATAAAATATTACCAGCATGTAAGTGATCTCTCAGGGTAGTTTTACCATTTCAACATTCAAGTACACCTCATCCGTAAGTTATACTGTACAAGCCTCGTTTACTACCACCAAAACAGAATATTTAATGTCCCACAAATATTTTATGTACATTCAAAGGTATTGAGTGTATATTTTTTTCCATTTGCATTGGATGTCGTACAGTAGTTCCATTGTTCATTGTGTGATTTTTAGTTTCACTAACAAGTACTGTAGCAGATTATGTTTTCATGCCAAATACTAATCCCAAAAATGCAGAACTTTATACTGGGGAGACAGGTAAGAAAGGAGTGAAAGAAATAGTGCTTTGCACACCATGCTCTCAACTTAAGATACATTTTTTCAAAGCTGTCCCAAATTCTTAATTCTTTCTTTGTGTTATTAGTACAGTTCAGGGATCTCATCTTTAATCACCATGGATACAGTCTACAAGCCTCATCTCTAAACTTCAACAAAATGGCCTTGTTATGACACAAATGAGATAACAGGTACAGTAGGGGGGGATTGTCAAGAAACCTTGTAAATACTCCTCACCTTTGAATGAATTAGATTCGTACAGACATGTATTGAAACGCTTAGAAATCCTAAAGGATGTCTTCTAGGTAATAATCCAATGTAATCCGGGCAGTTTTCGAAAGATTTGAATCCACTATGAAAACGCATGAGTAAACACTTTGGATGGTAGAATGAGAAGGAAGGGCATTGACCGGAAGTGGCCGGTCACTGAGGGTGCACAGTGTTAAAAGATTACCAGGGCATACTAGACACGGTAGAATGAGGTGCTAATGTTGTGGGGAGACAGGTAAGTGGGGAGCGAAGTAAATATGTATATAGTATATAGTGTGCATACTGTATGACTTGAGTTTTCTTAATTTACCTGGAAGGGATATATTTAATCTCACCTCCAGTTCTGTGTCTAACTGATGACAGGCCTCCACACAGTTATTAATCTCCTCCTCCAGACGTCGAAATGAATGTGACAAGATGGCATACACTTGGCAGAGGCCTTCTTCCGAGAAGGATTCCTCTCCTGTAATAAAAGAAAGGTGATTCCGGGAACTGAGTAGATCGTAACAAAATATCTAACCTGTAGAATTTACAAACCACATAAATTACCATGATAGATACGGGTATGATATATACTGAATATATGCAGGGTTTTCCCCTGCTACAGTATTCATTTTGTGAGGTGGCCGCCTATCTGTTGTTTTGCAACCACCTTGAAAATATTACCAACATCAACCCTCCCACCCCCCACTCACTGTTTTAGAGAAGGAATCAAAAATGTAATGATTGTTGCAATCCAACTTTTTTAACCACATCTATCAAGAAAAATTGGCTGTGAACTTTATAAGTTATAGCAACAAATAAAGTTCTTCTGACTATTTAACATTGCATAAATTTATATGTAAGGATGATTGACGATTAGGATATTTAACAGAATTTTCCAGGCAACCATGCCCTCTGACCCCCCCAGGTATGTTCATGCCCTCCAGTGTCACAAGCCAGTTAAACCTCTGACCCCCCCCCCCTCAGTATGTTCATGCCCTAAGGTGTCACAAGCCAGTTGGCAGTTACCGCCTCTCACATGAGAAATCCCAGGAAAAACCCTGGATTGGAATATATATGAATGTAAACACTTACTGTTCATATGTAATGTATTGCAGTATCTAGTATTATCAACTATACTGTACATACTATACAGACTATAGTGCAGTTCCTACAAGTAGTGTAAGTACATTAATTATGTACTGTATGACAATGCTCTCCCTCCCTATCTAGAGTAATTTTGTCCTCTAAGGTAAGATGAAAGTGACTTCTTTCATGGAACAAAGACCTAAAGATAATACATCTGCATGGCATCAGCACATATCACACATGTACAAAACCTGTATAAAACTCTCAAAACAGAGACAGTGTGAAATAAAGGTCAGAGTTTTATGACCAGTGGCAAACTTTACAACCACTGTCTGGTGGAACAAATTAAAGGGATGCCATATGCATCGCACGGATACTACTGTATACTGTATGTTTATCACAGCAACAAAAAGTTTGAAGGTTTTATAGGAATTTAGAAGTTTAATAAACATTGCTGAAAAACTGATGCCCCACCAATGACAATTCCTTGCTTCTTTGTGTGTGCAACTCTTTGAATTTCTATCTGTACAGCACTGCTGTTTGGCTGTGATGTAGGGTATAATACATCCTGTGTATGGCATGTACTGTACGTACACTACATGTTACAGTACCATGCAGTACAGTGCAAGACAATTGTTATGTCCAAGGACCTGCTTTTGGTTTTTATAAAACTGGACCTCACCACAAAGTTTCCCAAACTGTATAGGCCTACATAGCACAAGCCATAGATGTACAATACACCACTGTTGACTGTGGGATTCATGAATCTAAGCTATAGAAATGATTAATAATGCAGTGAGTATGTACATAAAAAATTGCACCCCTTTAATAAACCTCTTTAATTAAATTGAAAGTACTTGGAATACATTGTATTATTGAGATGCACATTATTAACAGTACTTACATCTTTCCCAGTTTTGATATTTATGCACAGTAAACATACAGTAACAGTATAAAACCTATACTAAACAATTACGGACATGTACAGTACAGTAGACCTGTCTTTTCTTATTTTTATATAATGGAGGAGTATGTGTAGGGAGAAGAAATTGCTAACGTAGTGCGATGTACAGTACACTGTGTGAAACTCAACAGATCATAATGATTCAACATGTTTTCAATGTTCATGTCATTAAAATTGGCACTACATGTACTGTATTATGTAAATGTATGTAATAAATAGTCAAGGCATGCAGCTGTCCTCAATGTGGAATACGATCACAGAAAGGGCAAATGTTCAAAGATGAGGAGGTAAATATTTACTTCACACTGTACAGTACAACAGTTCAATTGAATTGACATTGTGACTTCTTGCAGTTAACTAAACAAAGCACTGGAACAATGACTGTACTTAAGAAGTACAGTACTGCATGCATAGTGTGGAACAGTATAGCTGGTTAACCACTAATAAAGAATGACTGACTATAGTATATATGTAAACAGTTATGTGCACAAATATATTTCAAGACTTTTGAACATAACAAAAAGGAGTTTACCCCTGTTCGACCTCGCAAGAGGTCCTGCGGGGGATAAATGTGGAATGTGATCACAGAAAGGGCAAATGTTCAAAGATGAGGAGGTAAATATTTACTTCACACTGTACAGTACAACAGCTCAATTGAATTGACATTGTGACTTCTTGCAGTAAAACTAACAAAGCACTTGAACAATTGACTGTACTTAAAAGTACAGTACTGCATGCAAGTGTGGACCAGTATAGCTGGTTAACCACTAATAAAGAATGACTGACTATAGTATATGTACACAGTTATGTGCACAAATATATTTCAAGACTTTTGAACATAACAAAAAGGAGTTTACCCCTGTTCGACCTCGCAAGAGGTCCTGCGGGGGATAATAATTATGGTTTGGTATGTACAGTAGAATAGACACTTTTTTTTTTTTTTTGAACATAAGTTCCTCCTAAGCAGTATATATAGCCATGGTGGAATTTACTTAAAACTAAGTTACTAGTACTGTATGTATGTAGTATGTTATAATGTAATACTGTATCCAACACTGTACTGTACTGTATAATATGGGAGCGGAAAACTGACAATTATACAGTAATTGAGCAACCTTGAATAAAATCTCATTTGCAGTCGCATACTGTACAGGTACGAGTACATTTAACGTATAGAGTATGTACAGTACTGTCCTCTAAGCATCAGAGAGCTGCTCGGTATGGTACGGTACCTTATCGGTGGCAGTTAGTGATCATATCCATTGATGCAGTACTGTCATAGGATTTATCCATGGTTTTTGGGTTTATCCATGGTTAAGGCTTTTGTGGAAAAACAAATAAATAAATAAAGTATTGTCACAGTACATACATACTCAATTGTTACCTTTGTGCAATCTTGTTTTAAACTGTCTTGTGTCCCGCAACTATAAAGTGCATAGAAACGATGGGATTATTATTCAAACAGTTTGCTTGGTGACTCCAATTTTCTTATTTCTTACCTTGGTGACCCACCAGTTGTCAATGTTGTGGCCACCGGAAGGGGTCTCGGGAAGAAGGTAACCCGCTCAGAATTTGAGAAATTTTGATATGATTAAGCAAGCTTTATACAGTAGTTGCAAACTGGAGCTATAATTTTGGAAGTAATTTAGAATCAAGAGTTTTCCACTTTTTTTCCAAAAATATCGGATTTTTTTTTTTTTCCCCAGCATTTTGGGTCTCCCTCTAAAACATGTTTTAAATACCCAGGTTTTATCGATATGTACGTAACAGCAGGCTACAGTACATCATTGTAAACCATAATGAGGCAGTCCTAGCACAGGGTAACCAACAGTACAATGTGAAAAGCATTGTCAGAAGGCCAAGAGAGCTACTGTAAAGTATATCCAGGAATTCTCAAGAGATGTATATTTTGAAGAAGTTTTTGAAGCTTTTTCTTTATGGAAGTCAATGTTTTAATTCAATAAAAATTGATATACTGTACTGTATTATAGAGCTCAGTCGTTACATGTGATTTATATAAATTTGTGCGAAGAATTGACTGAACGACAAATTAGTGACAATTAAACTGTGTCAATATATGTAATAGCTTCCTTGTTTATATAATAACATCCTATAGAGCGAAATTCTAGGAGGTTGTCTTAGTTTGACCTTCATCCCAGTCAAAGTTTTGAGTATAATTATACAATTATAAGCTTGGATATAGACACAATTATTAACCAGAAAGCATGTTGGCTTAAGTGATTCCTTGCCATACAAGTTTGCTCAAAATTCCACATTTAACTATCTGACTAATGTAGAGCAAGTGAGTTACATTTGTCCACGAATTAAGTGAGAACCAGAAAAGATCAGAGATGTCCATTTCTTATTTGTAACACTCACTTCTAATCATCAACCAATTAATTAATTGGTGAGGATTTTCCAGAAAGAATTTGTATTCCAAAATGTTTCAATATAAACTAGTCTCCCTAAAGTATGTGAATTATAGACACATAGACATTGTATGAATAAAACAACATCTTCTTTTACCAATGTTGAACTAGTAAATCAGCTCTGCCCACCAACAAGCCCTTAAATAAATGTTATTAATGAATGAGAATTACTGACATTATAAACTGTGAAATATTGTCACAACTTGTGCCAAAAGTCATCTTTTCTTTTCTAGTTTAAATCAAAGAGAAAATTACTAATTTAGAAACCATTTGAGATACAGTACATGTTGCGGGTGAAAACTGATATTAGGGCCCACTTGAGTGAGTTAAAAGCAAGACTCTTTGAAGCAGATTTCATTTCCTAGATTTCCTTGAAGTCTATATAGACACCCTTCAAAAACCTCAATTGAACAGAATTTGACCAAACTATGTTCCCCAACAGAAAATCATAGAATTTACACAGATTAATTGTACGCTTTAATTTTGGAGTTATCATGTTTAAAAGGTTTCAGACTTTGAATCCTGTTGACATCATTTGACCTTTGACCTCTACCAAAATTCAGTAGGGTTCATGCACTCACCAAGATGGATCTACATGTGTATGAAGTTCAATAAAGATGTACTTTTTGAGTAGATTTGAGACTGAGTGCATGTAGAATGAAGACAGGTTTAGAGAGGAGTGTGCAGTAAATTCCCGAGTGGCAATCAGGATCTGATGCTGGGATCTTAATCATTCTTTCAGTAGAGATCACATTGGGAGCTCAAGTTCAAAACAAGTGTGAAAGCTCAGTGGATCATGGTGACTTGAGATCAGGATTATAACATGCCCGAATCGATATACTGTACTGTTCGGTTTTTATGTGATACAGTACACGTACAAGGGTGCATGTAACTATATAACATGTGTACATGTATACATGTACAAAAGGAGGTTGGCCTGACGTTTCGATCCTAGCAGGATCTTCTTCAAAGGCTTACAAAAAAAAAAAAACCTCCACATTGACTAATTTCTGTCTTCTTCCTGTTTTTTTATCAAAGGCTTGCGGTCTGATCACCGCTAAGGATCCAGGTAAATTATGAGTGGAGTGAAATAAATTTGTGGTTACACACTAAATACATGTGTACTGTAGATTTAGGGGTCAAGTGTGAATTGAACTCTTTAAATTGTTGAACATTGACAGTATTATGTCTTCACTATACAGGTCACTACTCTACTGTGTAAACACCTATTTAACCATTTCATCTGTCAGGATACTTTGGGGTCAAGGAAGTTGGCTGTTGTTCAGTAATCCCCAGGGCACTGAGGGCAGTGACCACTAAAATGGTTCAATTGACTTTACTGGCTTTTTAACAACCAACAAGACATTGATTGGTAGTTGAACTTTTCTGAAGGAAAGTTTCTGATAAGCTGTCCAGACATTATCTCAATTTATCTGGTGAAATTAACTCTAGTGTATTTTTGGTCATAAAACAAGCATCATATTGGGTAACCACAATTTAGTATGAAGTATACTGACATAATGTGACAAGGTAGAAGATGTACAGTGTATCCTGCCGATTTTGGAATCTAACTCCTACACGCTTTATTCCCTAGGGACTTACTAAACAAACTGAAACATTGTGTACTGTCTTTGAAATAAATTTTGCATATTAATCACTTCATGTTACACTGCTCTGTGTATGAGCACTGCAGTGACTATAATTGCCTACATCATCATCATCATGATGTTTCTTCATAGGATAGAACCCGTCGAAGCCCTCTTCTACGCAAGTTATAATGGTGATGTACAATTGACATTGGTTTGATCTTAACATGTCGTATGCCAGTATCGACGAGTTCGGCAGATGACAGTCCTGACCATGAAATAATATTGTCGACCCATCGAAGACAAGGTCTGCCAGGGCCCCGACGAGTACCGGCAGGAAGACCACCAATCGCACCACGTGCAAAGCCACCCTGTCTTGCCGCATGACCAAGCCACATGGTTTTTCTCCGAATGATGTCGTTGAATGAGAAACACCACCGACCGCCGATCAACTCATGCAGCCTTTAGTTTGAAACATGGTCTTGCCACCTGATGTTAAGCATCGCACACCAGATTGACCTTCAATTGCCTACAGTTGTTGGTCAACTTAAGGTCATCAGTACTGACCACAAATATGATAGAAAGTCTACTAATGGTCACCCATTCCTTGACTTATACCAGCCTTCACTGCCAACCTCAACAAGTTTTTCCTCACTGAAACATTAGACCCTCCATTTTAACACTTTTCGATGTTTGGAAGTAATTTTCAAACTTTTCTTCAAGCAATTTTAAAATTTGCTAAAATCTGTGGCCATGACACTGCAGGATCTGCCTCATTTGATGGAACTGTAATTTCAACAGCAGCCCCATGTTAACCCAAATAGGAACTTGCTTGTACCTCTCGTCCTCCTCCTCCCTCTTCCTCCTCCTTCCTCCCTCATCCTCATCATCTTGCCACAGTCAACACTGTGGTTCCCTAACCACATGCCTATCCTCCTCTTCCTTTCCACTCCCCCTTTTTTTTCTCCTTTCTAACATGATTGGCACCATGAAAGAATTTTATGTCATGAAAAGATGATAACTGAATGTATCAGGAAACAGAAACCTTAAAAGAAACAATAAGAGAATACAGTTCTAAACAACTTCATAGTCCACTACAGTGGCCCTTGTAAGATCTCTGGACACCTAGGAACAACATTGTATGACTGTCCTATAAATCACTCTAATTGGTATTAGAAATCATGAAAGTAGCTGTAACTCCCATCAAAATCCATCAAAGATTGACCATTTTACAAACTCTCTTCTTAATTCTGATTCTGTTCAGGCTTGACATATTTTGTTCCTGCTTGGTACTTTTAATAAAAGACAGTGCACATTATGCACTGTACACATTATTTAGCATGTGCTGGGTACAGTGTGACAATGTAAAGGAGACAACACATAAATCCAGCCGTCATAATTTTGGTCCATAATTTATGGAATGTCCCAGCGGCTGACAAAACACTGAGGTTATTGCTGATTAAACATACATGTGTATCCTGGTGAAAATCCTTCTTAATTTCAGGCTCATCTAGTCAGAGAAACACAAGTTTTGCTGGAGTTGGGAAGAGAATGGAAGGAGAAGGGAAGGCAAGGATAGGAGTAGGGATGGAGAAGGGGTGTAAGGGAAAGGGTGGGAATAGGTCTTTTATGGTATATCACTGCAAATGAGCTTTGTATCTTTTTACGGTTGTTAGCTATTTTGAGTGTTTGCAAAAGTTTTTGTTTAAATTGGAGTGTCCTTCTTGATACTAGAGGATACACACTATTCCTTAATTTAAATTGATTGACACAATTTGATGTACATACTGGAAGTAATTCTTAATGTTCATCTTTCTGTACATTTATAGAACAAACATTGGCAAATCTTCTAACAACTCACCCATGTATCCATCCTCTATCTTGCTGAATATTTTAACATTAAGGTATCATGCAAGAAACCTACGTAACAATAGTTAATGTTACACTCTGTTAGGAAGACTGTAGTAGTGCTGCATGTAACCTGGCAACTACATTGAGGCTACTTTACACGTCAACGGTATGTGTGTACAGTCAGTTATTGACTACAAACGTATACTGAATCTGTACAGGTACAAGAACTGTATACTGTATATTGATACAAGATGACAGAGCTAGGAAAACTTGGAATGTACAGTTTAGGTAATTTAATAAAGCTATACATCAAACAAAGGGTTATGAAAAGACACAGGCTGTGTAGTGTAGTGTACAGTGCTCAGTAAAGTACAGTATATACCAAGACAGATGACGATCATGAGTTCATACTGTATGTATACAGTAGTAAGTAAGTTTATTCACTATCATTCACAGCTTATTGAGTTTCAGAGTAGCGGCAGGCGAAGATAATGCTTTCATGCCAAATTAAATTTTGACTTACATAAGTGTGGTACGATATTGTACATACAATGAATCTCATGAAATTGAGCAGCAAGGAATGTATTCCAGAGTGGTCTAAAATAAAGCACACTTGCTGCTAAGAATGAGGCAGGCGAATATAACATTTTCATGCCAAATGAAATTTTGACTTAAAGTGTGGTACGATATTGTGCATACAGTACAATGAATCTCATGGAATTTAGCAGCTCAGAATGTATTCCAGAATGTATTCCACAGTGGTCTAAAATAAAGCACACTCGCTGCTTAGAATGAGACGATTAAGTTGCTGTACATGATGACAATTAGTTTTTAGCTTATTGTCAGATTGGAATAAAAATTATCAGTTAAGCTACCATTACTGTATTGAGGAAGATAGGCAAACTGTGCCTACACCAACATTTGCTAGTTTAACATACTATACAATTCTCTACATACTGTGCATGTATAAAGTCAATAAAGAAGGTACATAGTTGTTTGCCTTTTATTTTCATAGTTGTTTTTGAGCATAGAACTGTGTATTTATTTTCTGCAAAGGGTTCAATGGGATAGCTGGGGAAACATGAAGTGCTTCAGGTAAAGGGATAACTAATTTACTTCTAAAGTACAGTGTAGGATCCTGTCCCATTTGTCACCGCGGTTGGAATATTCCACTATTAAATAGGAGTGTGTTGTATTTGTGTACAATCTTAAACAGTCGTTGTTTGTCCTTCTCAAACTATTTGGAGCACGACGCTTACTCTAGCAATAACCCTAAACTATATTTAGTAGTAAGAGAATTAATAATATTCATATTATTATTACTCCCTAACCTAGATGCTGACTTTTTACCGCTGTTAAACTCTTCGCCCACCTATTTTCAAATGAAATGCCAAAATCAAACAACAGGCAATGAATGGGACATGATCCGTACTGTACAGTACTTTGTAAAAAGCCATACTTGTTTTTCAAATTAATCCTACAATTTCTCATGAAAGATATGTCAAAGTTCAACAATAAACTTACTAAACAAACTAAAATATCTTCTCCCATCTACTGTAGTATTGTCGACTGCTATGTTTCTTTTAGTTAAATTCACTCTGTTTGTATTTTTCCTTTTACTTCTTGTTACCTGTACTCTTTCTTTGTTAAGTTCTGTAAACTTCTGCAACTGGGGACATGCTTTTAAACACTTAAATACTGCAGTGTCATTTCTTCCAATTTAAGTCCTTCGACTAGGAATAAAAAACAATTCAACTGATAAGACACTAAACTGACACTTAACTGATAAGACATCACAGACATGGGCCTGTACAAAAAAAAACCATCTTCAAAATATATTTACTACAAGCCCATCAAGCATGGAAACTTGTCCATAATATTCATCACAAAATTGTAACATCAATCACTGTACATACAAGACTGAAGGTTTCCTTTGCACAAATCTTCACTGCAACAATTTCAGGACTTTGTTTTTATTGAAAAGCACTTATAGAGTACAATTAAATGTACCTCACCGAAACATATCCAATCATCTGTCTTACCTTTCTTGTTATCGTTGAGTTTTAACGACGCCTGTAGGAGGATGTCGAGGGCGCTGCCACTTTTGCTAAGGGACACGATAAACTCCTGCGAATCTTTTCCATCTGTCGTGGACAGGAGGCATTGCAAGTTGGTCACGGCTTCCTCGCTACGAGGATCCATGACTGACGAACCACGTTTTCACAGGATGAAAAATATCTCCGTTTGCAGATCGAGAAATTATCCAACCGGTTTGATCTCAGCAGGTAATCCCATCAAACTGTTTACATATTTTTCTCGTAACAACATTCCTTGCAAATCTGCTCTTGCATTTAGACACCAATCATTGCTTCGACATGAAAAGCTTGTTTTCATTCCCAGCTTGGGTAGTAGTGATATGATCTCTCTTCCTTGGATAATCTCAATTACTGTCTGATAAAGCTACCAAACAACGAAACACCTGCAGAATGAAGAAGAAGAAGGGGAAACAATAGAAGATCGAATGAACTTTGTTTAAAACACAGGGCTTTTAATGGGCTTCTATTGTTTATATGTCAAATAAACCGGCACTGCTTATGAAAATAATCTTGCATCTCTTAACATGTATAGAACATCACATATCCTTGACATGGTAGGATCCTGACCTCCTCATAAGTTCACGCTTGGACGAATTATGACCATATTAACTACAAGCCAAGGTTATAAAGTTCTGTGTCCTATAAAAGCTTGATTTATGTGTCTAGTGTTTATTTATGGCTTCTATACAATGTTATTACATAATACTTCACTTACCAGCAACTCCTTGACTGAACAATAGACAACTTTCCCAAGGAAAAAAAAAGTGTCTATTCTATAAAAACAATGTTATTACCCCCCAGGACCTCTCACGGGGTCGATCAGGGGTTAAACTCCTTTTTGTTTTTATTTTAGTGTCATTCATTCACACCAGGAAAGTAAAGGTATGCTGTTATACAGATTTCTTGCAGTCAGCTGTTCCCTTGCATTTGTCGGTACAATCAAAAACAGAGAAACCTTGCATTACTTCTGCAATCCTAAACAATCTATCCTGGAGATCAAAACATGGCACTGTGATTTTGTAATACACAGTTAGTTAGCTGTGAAGCATGCATAGTATACAGTACAATATTAATTAACAGGGCACTGTACTTCCATGGAGTTTGACAGAATAGCTGTGATAATTGATGGATCAATGTGTTTCCAATGTGTTTTCGTCACAAGTCTTTGACACATACACGTGTGTATGATAAGAGGAATTCTTGTGACATTAACTAATGTAACTCTTTGATGCATTCTTTACAGTACTTATGTTATCGCAAGACATTTCTTGGAAGAAAAACATTGCTTTAAGTCTGTTATAGACTATACCACAAAAGAACAGAATTTTAATGTTTCTCATCCATTTGGAGAAAGTAAATTCACTTTTTTTCCTACTAAATTTTACAAAGTACTGAACATTGAAGCTCAATGCAATAACAGTACATACCTCTAACTCACCATATGTTGCATCATGGGAATTGACAGGTATAGAGCTGCAATACTTAAACTAGAACTGTGCATGCAAACAATATGGCTAATAGGCTACTGTACTGCGCACGCTTTCTGCAGTTCCAAAACGTGACACATATTACTGTACAAGTGTCATCTTGTACAAAATTTATAACGCCGGGATGTCATAGAAAGAAAAAACAACTCATAAAGCATAACAAGAAGACAGGTATCTAGCAGATCTGCTATCTAATGGAAACCCTTTCATGAAATGGCCAACACAGTTCAAAGAAAGTTTGCAAGATATAGATTAAAAGGCAGCATTGTTGTTAAGTTGTTACTTCAACTGTACTACAGTGTTCAATGACATACAGCAATTCCTGGAAGAAGGAACCACATACAGTAGTTTATTAAGAGACAAATTCAGAGCCTTCAATAAGTTCAGCTACGTAGAATTTGAAAGCTAAATAATTCCCCGCTCGACCACCACCCTACCGCAAATTTGGAAGTCCATCAAAACCACTGTGTTGTCTTAAACGCAAAGTAAATCTATATGCACAGTCTGTAGCCAAACTCAGTACAGTACTTATCTAGGTTAAGCAGAAATCAGTAAGTTAACTGTTGATCTAATTTACATGTCAAAGTCTCTGTATAATTAAAACAAATGTCATTTCCTGTTTAACACTGTTAAGTAGATATTGCTTGGCATATACAGTATACAGTACTGTATGTATACCCTCATGAACAAATAAACAGTTGAGTAAAAATTCGAGGAGGACAATTAGTTTTTCATCTCAACCAGGTTTTACTAACTCGGTTGACAGATAACTGAAATCCAGGCCAGTATTAATTTGCTTTATTGAGCTAGTATTGTACACTTGAACAACTAAGCTGCAATCTACAGAAGCAATTGACACAGTGGCTAATTTACATATATCAGAGCACAGTGTGCAGCATACATTTCAGGGCCTAATTTGAGCAATGTATAAACACACAGCATTGACCGTATTATTAATATAACTTGGAGAAGGAAATTTTTCCAGTACAGTCAATCGGTAAACAACAGGGTGCTACTGTATGTACAGTGCAATATATGCATTAAATGGTACATGATATTACCTTTATAATTGATGCAAGGGTGCTAAGAAATCTTAAATTGGGTTTTTAACTATTATTTCTAGTACTGTAGATGGAAACAGATGAAGAAATCAGACAGTATTTTTCTAAAATGGACTTAAACAGTTTCATACTGTGGGTTAAGTATAATAGACTGAAGTGATAAACATCAGCAGAAGGGTTGCTTGGATGCAATGCAAGATCTCCATATTGTGTGATTATCCAACGTTTGCGACGACAAGAAATCATATTCCTGTTCTGAATGGATGCTTTCTGATTGCACTTTTTCTTGTTATAATTTGAATTGATCAATATTAAACCAAATCTCTTGAGCACTACAAAGAGGTGTCACAAATTTTTGTAAAATCACACGTTATGTTGGGAGTGACAGGGTTTATCTGGGAAGAAAAGTGTCTCAAAAAAATTCAAAGTGTTAACTTGCATTGGGGATCATCAGAAAATGTTGCAAAGTGTAAGTGTCGCAGAACGTCCCGATGGTTTTAATAGCAATGTCAATCTGGATGCAGCTACACTGTGCTGGTGTACTGTACATGTATGTAATTTGACTGTATGTTGTACTGTACAGTACCTGTGAATTGCACAATTTATGACAATCAGTACAGGCAATGATGGACATATATAAATACACCCACATAGAGGTACAGTAGACTACAGCCTGGATGATATTAACATGACATGGTAATTACTAACTGCAGTGAAGCCATATAATCTGGCTACTGTACTTACTGTATAATAGCTAGAATATCCTGTATATATTAATTACCATTTCATTACTTAAAACTCTACATGTATGTGTACAGTATACTGCACACCTTTGAGCAAAAATTGTCTCTTAATGCAAAGCATTATAATTAGTGGAATCAAATATTGCTTACAATGGATGACCTGTAAAATACAGCAGTTCTCAGTACATCAAAACCCAAAGCTCAAGAGACAATTAGTTCCAATAGTACTAGTACTGTAGATTGCAATGTTATACAGTGTATGTACAATTGTCCATACTGTACTGTCCTGTACCTTGCTATGTATGTACAGTTAGTCAAAATTATTGCCATTTTCTTCATTATTTGATACAGTACATGAAAATTGACTACGATCCTGCTAATGTACTACACCCTACACGATAGTCACAGGATTTTAGCACATGCAAAACAATATGATCTCTTTTCGTAACTTGTCTTTGAAGGGACAGTGTGTTGGTGATTAAACACCAGACCAGTGACAGACTAATATTTTGTATTCTGTGTTACATTGACAATATCATACCCTTGTAATGTATAGCTACTTTAAAGGGACAGTATGTTGGTGATAACACACCAGACCAGTGACATACTACAATAGTGTGTACTCTCTGTTACACTGACAATATCATACAGCTACTTTAAAGGGACAGTATGTTGGTGATAACACACCAGACCAGTGACATACTACAATAGTGTGTACTCTCTGTTACACTGACAATATCATACCCTTGTAATGTACAGCTACTTTAAAGGGACAGTATGTTGGTGATAACACATCAGACCAGTGACAGACTACAATAGTGTGCTGTGTTACACTGACAATATTGTACCCTTGCACCAGTCCTGATGATACAGGTCCAAATGAATACCATGCAAACATTAAAATCTACCCTCATTATGCATGCATGCCATTATTAACATGATCATGTAGTAAACCGATACCTATCCTGATTAAACTGGGCCTAAGTCATCTTTTTTCAATTCTGACAGGTTCCCTACTGTACAAATCATAAAAATTATGAAAATTATGAGCCTAAAGGCTGTACACCTTTTCCACATGGATTATCCCTTTTGTAAAGGAAAGAGGAAATAAAAGGGTTTGTTTGTCAACATGTCAACACTGCCTTTAGCTAACAGCAAACATAAATTGCAACTTTAATCTCCTCGTTAAACAAAAGGTTAAAAACACATGCACTGACTGCTATAGTAAGTTAGCAAACACTGGATACACTAAGAAAATTATGCATGTACATTACAGTAAGTCTGCTCGGGATAGGCTACAAATCAATAAAGTTATTGTACAGGTGCAAGTTTTTTTGTTTTTTTTTCCTTTACACATTTGACAAAGTTTCCAACATTTGTGAAAATTGAAACAGTTTATCTTCTCAGATATCGCAGACTGTGATGTACTGACAGTTCTGTTTGCTCTTTCACCCACGATGCAACAAACGTACAATATGAGAAAAGATATTAAGATTAAAAACAGAATGACATTTAATGTACACACAGCGCTCTATCTATGATCACATGGTAATGTTTCCTTATTTGCTGGAAATAAATGAATGAATGAATGAATGAACGAATGAAAGAAAATGTTTGAAAGGTATAGCACTTAGAAGACTTGTGGTACTAGTATGCCTACATGAGTAGACTAGTATGATGGTATACAGCATATGGTAAATTTGCGATAGTAAGGACATTAATGTTCTTCTAAAGGATAGCAGTGATGGCGATCTAGCTGATTTTGCTCAGCTGTTTAGTTCTATCCTTGATGATTGGACCAGTTTCCGCCAGAAATTATTCTTGCAAAGGTCGGGAGTTTCGACTGCTGGAAGCAAGGAAAAATTTCTCACTTTGCGCACGTCAAAGTTTACTGTGTAATTCCGCTAAATGGGCGAAATAATCCACAAAAGCGTCTCAAAATACAAAATTGGTGTTTCTTAGTTTCACTGTGGAAATTTTGTCCGTTTTAGTTTTAAGGCTTTTGTACTGTAGACTAAACTTGCGATTAAAGTGGTTACAATTTGATAACAAATACAAAACTACAGTGTCTATCAGTGCACAGGTCTATGTACAGTATGTTTAAAGGCATTGAAGACTCGCCCCAACCGCGTGCGCGCTCTGAAAAAGTTAGCTTTCCGTTGCTTGCAAGTGAAGTTTTCTGCTTGTCGCTACAAAATGCAGACAGTAATGAAACATGATACCTTGTTATCTTTAGCTGGACCTGAGATGTCGATCGCTGTATCGTTTGTACACTGTGCTGTGGGTATTGACCTCAGCTGTATGTACTGACTGTACACTAGTGTCTAATTACCGAAGGTAGCAAGCTGTGTGCGTATTTTCTGGGATCGATGGTGGTGTCTAACACTTCTGTTACACCTCATTTGAAACTAGTTCAGATTACCTGCATTAGACGTTTCTTTTTGCGAGTCTTCACACCCTTTTACACAGGATGCGAATTTAGGGGACATGCAAAGTTACTGTAGATCACCATACGAGTAGAATGCCCTTCGGTACTGTACTTGTACAACTGGTGAAATTTCATTCACCAGCAATGAATCGCTCTTTAAAAATCTACAGTACTTAAAATGCATGTATACTCTTGTGCGGATTACGTAACTAAGGGAAATTACCAGGAGGTACAAAACTAACTAAACTGAAACAAATCTGTGGTTACAGGGATGTGCTCACACGGGCAGTTCGCCAGGCATTTCTGAATGCCGCCCTGCACACACAGTGTTGTAAACATTTCTGCCCGTTGATATTTGTTATGGTTAATTTAACAAATTTTACCATTTCCAAAATATGCAGAGAAGTTAGCACCAGAATAGGACAAAGATGGCACCATTTGCCATCTAAGCTTCCTTCATTTGCAAAACTTTTTCCAAGGGGGAGGAGGCCTCAGGGGTGGGGGTGCCCCAGACTTGGATCACACAACCGCACAAATCTGCCTGGCACTCAAATATTCCTGAGCACATCCCTGTGGTTACTCTATACTCTATAATTAACAGTGTTGAAGGTACACAGCACAAAAGCAAGGAAAATAGTGTGCACAATAGCTTACAGTGAACTCAGGAAATGTGAACACTTGTAGGAAATGAATTAAATCATGTCTTTGACATTTAAAAAGAGTTGAGTTATTTTCAAAGCAAGTTTATTGGTGATGTGGAAATTAATATTAAGATGTCAAAGTTATAGGGTGCCAGGCATTTTGTTATCAGTGCCAGGGTATTGGTTTTATTTCAAGCACTGATCAGGCTATATTTTATGTGGTATTACAAATGCTAGATATACAGCATACATGCCATATATGGAAGAATTAAATTGCTACACAATATGATGATATGTATATGTTGTAATACGTAGCAGTTTTTCTTGAACACAGGAACCATTTTAATTTGGATGACAAAACTTCAGGGCCTACAAATAATGCACAAAAATCTGAATGTTCACTAAAGTGAACCCTGCTGATCAATGTAAAATCTTTCTGTGAAGGGCAGGGCCACAGTACGTCCTGCATCGTGTCAACAGAGTGCATACTGTACGTTGCTTATCATCCAGGGTCAAGGGTACACTGACTGCTGCTCAGGGCAAAAAGTACCTTGCTGGAGATTTGTTACAGTTCAAATTATTTCAAGACACTAACAAAAATGTGACAATTGAATGTTCTCAGCTGATAATGAAAACTTGAAACTGCTTTGAGACTAACTGACTGTGGCGGAATGCAATGTTTGTAGCAGTTTGAATATCAGTTACTACCAGTACCTCACTTTTTTACTGTACGCACAGTAGGCCTAACCTTGTGAGCACATTGCTTATAAAAATCAGGAATCGGTATCGAGCAAATTCTGCAAAGAGGCTAACCGTAGCCTGATCGAACTTTACCAATCTTTGACACAGGAATTTAGAGCGCATAATTTAGATGGTGTTCTTAGATGTTGAGCACCTTTGTGTTTACAATGTTGTCACTGTGAACAGACCTACCAGCATATATTATAGGTTAGTACCAAATTTGGATACGAAAACTAATAAACAAAATAAAAAAATGAATAAAATTTTGCTCTAAAATACTATAAGAAATGCTTTAATAGAATTTTCACCATGATGGGTTGACACTTTTATCAAATATATATTGTTAAGTTGACACATGTATGTAACACCTATGGAAAACTTACTGCATTACAGTAAGTTATCGTTACAAAATTGAAGTCCCGGGAATGGATTTCTGTCAACAGTAACAAGAAGCTCTGGAGCATTGCAAATTAGACCATTTATGTAATGGAATTTTACCAGATGAACAGTAGTTGGAAGGTCAAACTCACAACTACTGTAGCCTAATTGACTTTGGCAGTGACTCAAACTGTGTACACTGGTAAACAAACACAAAGACAGACAAACAAACACACACCCACTATACTACAATGAAATGGAATTTTTATCACCACTGTGAAATTATATTTACATAAATGCTTAAAAAGAAACTTTGAACACTTCCAATAAGGTGTCAAAAGAAACAAAAGGCAATGCATCTATAAATAATTTCTTGTTTGTAAACAAATTTGTTGGTAATTCAATCAACAACAAAGTATTAGTTTATTGCTAAGAATGGCAAACTAGAGAGAAATAAACTGTGACACAGTATACATGTCACATTTCAAAAATGTCTATAGGTAAACTGATGTTTTTAAAGTAAGTTTGAGGTTTCAAACCTTTACATTATTCCAGATATTAGGGAGAAGCTTAAAGAGGACGGTCAGTTATCTCATAGAACATAAGTAAAATGATGAAGATTATGGTGATGGAATAATTGCGTTTGCTACATTAGCTTCTAGCACCTTAAAGAAAAAGATGTTGTTACATCACTTCAACACTATAGAAAGACTGCAATATTAGTATGCACTTTCTATGCTATTAGGACACACATTTCCATGAGTACACTTTAGATTAAGTATTCTCTACAGAATTTAATTATGTGCATGAATCTATTTATATCTGAAAATGCTTATTTCAATATTTGAAGATGTGAGGTGTAAACATCTCGGTCTACTGGAAATTTAGACCTACAGTATATTACATTGGCTAGGCTTCACCAACCTGCATATGGAAGTATACAAGCCATGAATGTACCTCTTTTGGCCTCTGTCACTTAAGACCTAGCATGATACATGTGAACACAACGTAGGGTCCTGGGCTAGGCTAATCTGAATTAGATTCAAGTTAAGGTTAAAGGTGCAACTGTAGCCCAACTGGTTTACGTTAGTACCTTAGGAAGTTAGGTATGACTTCTGTTGACAAAACTGTACAGCCTTTTCAGTGAGCAAATTCTTTTCACAGTACTGTTTCGATAGGGACATTTGCGACTGAATGGCTACATTAGGCTAAAGACAGTGCGCAATTGCAAATAATATGTAATAAAATTCAAGAGTTGCGGTATTCTGCAACTAAGCAAAAGACAGTTAAGACCTAACAGTAAGGCATAACGTTAGGCTTGGCGTAGGCCTACAATAGCGAAATTCCAAACAGCTGATCATAGCCGTACCACTTCAACGTTACAATAATAACGTAATACATACAATCGTAACTCACTCCTACATAGGCCTACATAACTTAGGTTAGTTGCACTTGCATCATGCACTTACATCAGCTTCAGTTTAATCGTTAGTGTCGTGAAATGATCTCGATAAATATAACATTACCCATACCAGAGAGTAAACAGAAGAAACGATGTTGGGAACGACTCTACAAGATACGGAGGCGATCAATATGGCGAGGAGCAGGTCAAGGACTGCCACCTTTTCACCAGTCTGACATCGAATATATTAGGCTACATAATTCAACAAGGGAATTTTTTGTTGACAAAATACGTCTGTAACCTTTGTATGACCCCGTACGATATTATTGAAACGAAATACCGCCCTCTTTCGGGCACCGCAGTTTTACCGCAGCCGTCGCTTGGCATGTGTCACAAAGGCCTATCTGTATGGTGGTTGGCAATATCAACACATGGGGGCAAATATCAAAGTCGGCTGCTCGGCATATGAACCTTGACCCAGTTACCTTTTAATGCCCGATAATCCGAAAGGAAAAACGATTCGTTGAGTTCTATTTAAAAAGATTTGTGAACGAAATCTAGGAGGGCATGCAGTCACCGCATTTTGGTCCAAATAGACGATCCAATTTTGCTCATAGAAATAAGTTTTCAAAATAAAATAAAAATGTTAGCAAACTGCTTATCCACTAGAGAGCCTGTGTAGGAGAATGTGTAAAAGTAAGTTGGCCTGACGTTTCGATCCTAGAAGGATTTTTTTCTTTTTTTCTTTTTTGCCTTTGAAGAACTTTTACTTTTACACAGAAATAAGTTTTGATGGCAAACAAGATCAAAGAAATGAGTACGTTCCTATAATTATCATTCACCTCTGAGAAATTTAAGTAGAAATTAACTGTTGATGTGTCACACTCTAAAGATATTGGGAAAATTTAGTTTCCAGTTTATTTGTTCTCAGGCTCAGGCTTGCATGGGTTTTAATATGTATATATAGAACATGTGATTTTCTCAGTCCATATGTATCTGTTGATTTAAGTCGACCGTTTTCGTTTTAATGACGATAACTTCATACAAAATATATTCTTCCGTAATTCATATACGGCCTAACCCAACATCGAACTCCCCTTGGATCCTTTTGTCATGGAAAAATCGTATTGAATGCATTGAAAATAAATTCGTTTCAGCAAATTTAAGTCTGAGAAGCTGACAGCAGTGGTTCCCCTCGGAAAGGTAAATTTTTTGCGTTGGGTTGTACCTGTAAGTTTCGATGCTGCAACAACTTACCGTAATAGTCACTCATCCTCTCTTTCTATAACAATTATAAGAGATCTGTGGTTGCAATAATTTGGTGGCTCCTAAAAACATGCTTACTAATTTCTTCCAGTGATAACAAAAATACTTTACATTCCAACGATGAATGGCGGTGGAGCCGAAAGAGGAAGGGAATGGGAGCCGGAAGGGGATGGGGCGGGGAAAGGGGGTGGAGAGGGGCGGTGAACATGTCCCTTCCCTAAGATCTGTGAGAGAATATCACTAAGGAGCGCTTTTTCCAATTTGAGAAGTCCCCATTTGTCCTAATGAAGGGTACCCAATTTTCTATGATTACAAAAATCCTTCTGGCTTTTTATTAAGACACCAAGCATGCCCTTTTGTCGGAAAGAAAAATAGAAATAGTCAAATAATAAAAAGCAATCAAGTACTTTTTTGGAGAGGAAGAATTCAAGAAGAAGGGGACCGGCCCAACCAGGTCCGCGTGCCTCCTCCTTGGCTGAAAACGGTTCATTATTGCAAATGCAGTCTCTGGTCAAGGCATTTGTCAAATTGTGTTACTATAGTCATCTAGTAGAGGACGCTGATCCACTATGTGAAGTACAAGACAACAAGACTCAGTCAGTAGTAGTGAGGGCGTATACTGAATGGGGGATCTGCAACGTTCAACCGAGGGCGCCGTCATATCGTCCTAACAGAGCCGTATACACTGCTCTGGGTCCTATCCTTTTTATATTCTTTTTCAAAATTATTTATTATCATATGATATTTATTCATAGCTCATATGGATAACTTACTTTACACAGGATCGATTTAGACGCTGAATAACGTAATATGAAAATGATATATACATTTTATGAAATCTTTATGAAAATAAGAAATTGCATTTTTTAAATGGGCGCATGAAATTAAGACTTTTGTGAATATTATTCTGCTTGGAGCATAACTTAAACTCTAAATAAACAATTCATTTGAATTGGGAATTTCTTCTTCAACATTTTTCTTAAAAATATAATATTTTAGTTAAAAAATCAAAAAATGGTAGGGGTGGTTTAGGCACAATTTGTACCCGAAATAAATATCCTGCTTTGAAAAAAAATTATTGTTGACCAAGCGCAGATTGTTCAACATCTAACATAAATGACCCTCTTTTATAACAATCCCAAAATAAATGATCAATCGTTTCCTCATCCTCCTCAAAAAATGTGCACATGGAAAAATGTTGAATATTCATATGATGAAGCAAACGATTTGTGCCCAGAATCCTATGAATATAACGATACTGAAAAAAATTAATCTCATCATCTATTAATGACTGAAAAGACTAAGAATAATGATTCTCAATTGATCCTCATTTAACCGTAAAGAGATTTCCCATTTAGTACAAGTGGTCGGTTTTGTAGAGACATTCTTTATACCACCTCCTTATAAAAGACACGGGACATACGCGGAATACCGGATAACCTGTGATACAAAGTACCATCTTCAAGTGGAACATTATTAACGTTTACCAACGTTTTCCAGTAGAAGGGAATAACGGCCACCAGACCAAAAGAAAGGGTGAAAAGTGAACCAACTAAATAATAATAAAAATCTTGAAAAATTAAGAAATTAAGGACCTTGCTGTTGACGTTGAATAAATCCTTCACGTATATTACCCCCTTGGTGTGCCAAGTCCTGTAATAAATAATGTTATTGTTGATTTTAATTGACAGATTAATTCCATACAATTTGGTTACCAAAATGATCTAACGACTTCTTAAAAGTACAAAATGTCTTAAAACAAAGTCTTACAAACATCCATGGGCGGAGAAACAGGGGGGGTTGGGGGGTTTTAACCCCCCACTTTTTGAAGAGGGGGGGGGGTTGGCCCACACAATCAACCCCCCCTAGTATTTGCCTGTAATGTTCTGTTATAGCCTATGTTATGTGCTCCAAATGGCATAATAAATCAAATTATTAAATTTGAAATTGTTAAAGTCATTTCAACCTTTTACCTGGTAGGCTACATCAACAATTAACGACCGAAAACCGAGTTAGAATTGACCCATACATTATTTCTAGCCCCTTTCACCCACCTTGCGCATTGGAACTTGTAGCTCATAGCGCTAAACGGGAAGAGAAAGAGGAACA
>KN889928.1:39393-49994 GCA_000934455.1 Apostichopus parvimensis
CGCATATATATACGCATATATATATATACGCATACATATATATACGCATATATATAAGCTGTTGGCTTCATTTAGTCGGCCTTAACTGTCCTACTTGTTCCATGCACAATAGCTTCCACGTGACAGGTCGACATTATACGTCACTAAATAATGTTACATAGATAAGTTCAGTATTTCCAAGGTTATATTTTACCAATAGAAGCACTAATAAAACATTGCACCACCTACCGGCCGTTATAATGTGTACATTAATACTACTAAAAGACAAGTCCCCATTGACGGCCCGTAACTGACTCAGCCAGCATAACGATTTGAAATAAGGGGTTAATCAACGGTCTAGCGTGCGTTACTCACAGGATTAATGCACGATCGGGGGATAATGCAAGCGATGCACGAGGGCGGAGCCCGAGTGCATCCAGCGATAGCATTAACACCCGGAGTGCATTAATCATGTGAGTAACGCACGCTAGACCGTTGATTAACCCCGTTCATTCATACACTACCATTTGTGTGGAGGAAATGTCATAAAACAAAACATTTTTGGTTACATATAACCAAAGATTTATTAAAGTGATGCCCCGTAATTTTACCGTGCGTTACTCACAGGATTAACCACGGTCAGCTGACCTGAATGGACCAATAGGATTTAGGAATCTTTACTAAGTATGAATGAACGTTATTTGAATAAACTATACCCTCTCGGACCGCAATACTGTCGTTATGTGTAACATATGATTAATCAGAATGCGCGATATTCACTCCGTCGATTAGATTGTGGGTCTATAATACGTCACCGGAAAGAAGTTAAATTTACGACCATATTGTCCAATTGCGGAGTTTAGTAATGATATGTATAGCAATGGAGGATTGACATGTCTTTGTCATTGTTAACCCGATGTTTGGTCGAATTGTCAACCGAAACGACTTATAACTTTGGCAAGTCTGACAATCAAGGCTGGTCTCCACGACGTAGTATATACCCAGAATTTACCAACATAGACACAGAATCTACCTTTTAAATATGGGAGATGCTTTCCTAAAAACATCGTATTGTTTCATCCTTTTAGCAACATGGCCACAATCATGCGTGATCTTCTCATACTTACCGGAAGCAAATCCTCCAAATTGTACACCGAGCCCATCACAGATGTTTGAAAGGACTATAGCTTGTTGAAAATGTCTACTACACACCACTGTGGGCAAAAGGCCAACCATGACTATTGATAACGCCCTGGCAGAAGCCGCTTATAAACGTGAAAACAGTCAGTATATATTGACTACTTGACAAAGCGCAACCCAGTAGAGAAATGCCGTTTAAAAAACTTGGTGCAAACCATCCAGTTATTGAATTTATTTTCCCGTAATGAAACAACGCTACCACTGCTATCTTCCCGAAGAAACCTCCCATGCCTCCGGAAGTCGACCAGTGAGTTGGCTTTAAAAGGTCTGCTGTATAGACCCTAACTATAGCACGATATCATGGAAAAGTTTCTTGATATTACGTAATCGACCTGCCTTGGTCGTTAAATGACCTCCTCTCTACCAATTAGTCTGCAACGCCTGCCACATATTTGTTCTTGTGTGAGGTCTTTGTGTGATGCTGTATGATTAAATTAAATGTTGACATAGACATATTTCCACACAGTGTTTACACAAAGAGCCTAATGGTGTTAAGAAGCTACGCAGGCTAATTGTAGAGCCTGAGGTCGATTTACGACCGTGGCAGGTCGCTTACGTAATCACAAAACTTTCCTGGCTATAGCGTGCTATAATTGGAGCCAATAAAGCAGATCTTTAACATCCATTGTTATCAAGTTAGAGATATTTTATCAACGACTCGAATAACGACGAAAAACGTCTGAGACTTGTACATAGGGTGGCCACTGATATGACATCAAGCGGTAGGACAGAGACGAGGAGATGACGTAACAAGAGGCTGCTGGTCATGAACGATGTTTCAACGCATGCGGAAAACCCTGCAGCCTAACATTTCACGATCTTGTTAAAAAGTCTGGTAAAATGCAGGCTGCACCAAGGTTGTAGCTCTATGGAAAAAGAAAAGAAAAAAGCCTCTCACACACACAATTTCAATACAGATAATGAAGCTGGAAAAGTATAATGTTAATTGAAATGAAAGTGTACTTGTTTGCACAAGTACAATTGCATGTACCTATATGTATATACATAAGGATATATGTACGTTCATACATTGGCATTAGCGATGTGCATGTCCAGGTGGAGTTTTAAAACACAGTGTAGCTTTTGGATTCCATAAACGTCGAACGCAGACTGCTTGGTTTTGCTTCAATCGACTGATTTAAACTGTGAGTTTGTACCGCAATAGTCGTTAACTGTATACAAAATATGTTGAATTAGCTACGTCATTGTCAGGCACACATAGCTATAAACACATACATACACACATACACACACATACGCACACCAATAATGTCTAAGTGCATGAAGAAAAACGCTTTTGAAGGGTGGCAGTGAAATGCTCATTGAACTTTCAATATTTGTCACCATTATTCGACTTTCTTAGTCTCCATACTTAGTCTTCACTGAACCATCATAGCATATTATTAGACATATTTAACATTATTATTTGACTATCTAGCAAGATTAATACTGATGACCAGTATCTGCAACATACATGGGTGGAGTTGTCACGTGTCATTGAAAAGAGCTTTGTACATGCGTAGAGTGAAATCATTTCCCCGTGTTACAGCGAACTAGCTTTCAACAATGTTTGCTAACATACCAGACACATAGTTACGCACAACGCATGAGAGTAAGAGTGAAAAAAAGTCATCACAATTCTGGGTTCTCCGTTAACATTATCGAAAGATACAATGGATAAATGGGTCGTCTTAGTGGCCTGCTGTGCTCGTTCGTTTCTCGTATCCGGATGTTTAAAGTCGAATGGAGTTTTGCTCGATGAAATGGTTCTTCGGCTATCGACCACACATGCCACTGTTGCTTGGATCTTCTCGTTACAAAATGGATTAGCATACATAATGGGTGAGTATTGAAGAAAAAGAATTGTTGTGCTTTTGTCGACATTTTATTGTTATCTTTGTCAAACTTAGTCTGTTGGGTGATGGCAAGGAAAACAACGTGCATGCACGTGTTGAAATCAGCTTGCACGAGAAAAAGTCAGAATGTTTTTTTTTCTGTTCCATATTCTTCTTTGCACTATTTAGGGTATAAAGGTACTCCAAATCTTGAATGAGTGAAATATTATGACACAATTGATTACGAGCTGTGAGACACTACAAGGACTTTTACTTTATTGATGCCACAAGCCAGGTGCGGCAATCATGTGGGAGGGGTGGGGGAGAAGGCACGCCCCTCTTTCTGCTGCAACCTGAGATTTCCACATTCTTAATGAAAGTAGGCCTACGATAATGTGAACGCCTGGAGAGTATGCGCTACTTCAGTTGGTCTTGGCGAAATGTTCTTATAATTTCTTCTGAGTTCATTATAGTCAGTAGTGTGCTACCTCAAGATTCTAGGCACGTATTAAAGGAATTGCGTCCAAAAGGAACACTCATCACGCGGTATATGTACAATCGCGGATGCGTTGACCATGCGTTTGGTTTGGTTTCACGAGTTTTGTTAGAATAACAATAAACGTAGAGAGCTTCTAAGATTTAACCTGCGTGAACCCAGTAGCGCTTTTAAATGTACTTATCATACCATATGTATTCATGTTGTAGACATATGTATAACAAAATGATTTTGTTCTTGTGTGCAAAGTTTAAGAATGTTACCCTTTTGGTTTAAGTTTCCATGATAAAGGTCCTAAGTGACACCCGGATGTTAAATAGTTGTCTTTCTTGATTTAAGTCTAATCACTGTCAGATGTGACTTGTTAAAATATATTTTTTACTGGAATATCAATTCAAGGACCAAACAGAAGCAAACTTGCAGATTTCTAGAAGTGAGTCCACCCTAAACCCTGTCGGGGCTGCTTCCTTGGACCCCATCAAGGGCCCTAAGGCGAGCCTCTGGACCCCACCCGATAACGGCTTTGCTCAGTCATTTATGCACCCTCCGCTTCTTTTCATTTGGGGATTGACGCCCCTGTCACAAGCTTCTCTCTTTCTAGCTCCTGTTACAACGTCCCTCGCGAGTACATTTGGGAAGAGGCCAACTGCGATATGTGGAGCTGTATTGACAGGATTATCATACATTTATTGTGGAATCTATGTACGATCTCCTTGGCAACTCTTACTGGCATACGTCTCATCTGGTGAGTATGTAAATAATAATATACCATCAGTCAATCACTGACAGACTACGGACCGCTATTTGTTTAATATCGTTAGCAAGAACAGGAAAGAGCATCAATACCGTATGTCAGGGAAAATATCAGCATATTACTAGTTCACATCATCATTCTAACGTTAACATCACCATATTTGTTTCAATATCAGTATATCAGAAATATACAATTATATAAACAGTTCTACTCAATCTGAGAAACGCATAAGGATTTGTCTGAACCTACAGACGTTCATCGGCGTTGTCATTCGTTTCACAATTAAAATAAATTGCAGAATTTATACCAACATGTTCAGAAACATGTTGAAGATGGCGTTCCGTATTATGTGTACAGTACGAAACTTGAATCGGTAGCCAGGGTAACATTGACATGGTATTGTGCTTGCATTGTCTTTAATTCCTTGCTTTCTATGATAGATGAGCGTGTCATTCTTCTAATTGGTATGCCGACGGCTAAACATACTGACATGCCGAAGACCAAATGAAAACATCAGAGACCTACGCTGCTTCAACGTTAGATTTGAACCAACAGCCACAGTAGTTTCGAAAATATCGGTTTGCTGGTTTTGAACATATAGATGTGCTAGTTTTGAATATATAGGTGATGTACGTAAATTGCAAATACTGCACGGTGATCAATAAGACGGTGGATTCAACCAAAAATCATTTGATTCTCATACGTTTTACTACTCCTTTCCCAAAAGTATGTAAGAATATGCGATACTCCAAAGTGAACACATAATTTACTTTTAATTCTTCGTCTTGTCATAACAATTAACCTATACCCTTACTTTGTTGCACCAATCAAAGTAAGATGGCTAATTATTTCCATCATATTGGTAACTCTACGCGACTTTATATGTAACTTTAAAACACTTACAACCTTATGTGCATAGCTGTGCATTGGCACGTGAATGACAAAAGAGAGCGTCTAGGTAAAATGCCAGCAAAAAAAATACTGTACTTTTCAACTGATTTAATCGAGCCCCTTAAATAGATGTGCATATGCCGTGAACGTTGGAGATCAAATAAAAGGAGTGTCTAGATATTGCAAGTATAAAAACACTGCACTATTCAACTAATTTTACTAAGCCGCTTAGTGCTGGCTGTATACAAAATCAAAGGGAATCAAAGTAATACGAGTGACAGTAATGTTACTAGAGAAACATTTTGCGTCCCGACTTAACACCAACTGCATTTATTGTGTGACCCATGTTTTTACAGGGGCGGTCGGCCCGCCCCTCATTTCGCCCACCCTGCCCCTTCCTTTAACCGACACTCACCGCCCTGGAACTCTTTCAACCGCCCTATGCTTTGATCTTGCAGAAATTTCACCACGATCAACTCATCAAAACTCCCTGTACCTACAACGTGCAGATGTCGATACATCAGTATGCAGTTCATTTGCATTTGTAGGCCTGTTCGAACTTCGAAGTTTCAACTTGATTTTAAATTATTGCAGAATATTAAAGTTACAATAAAACAAGGCACCATCATAGATGTAGGCCCATCAACGTGTATTGCAGCATTTTTAGCAGTCTTCCACAGTACATTCTTGTCTACTTACAAGTAGTCTCTTTCTTTGTAATAATATATTGCTTTCCTTTTTGATAAATTATTCTCCATATTGTAACTCGCAGATGCTTTCGGAGATGCATGGTGACTCACATATCAAAAAGGATGCATAAATTTACCACAAACATTTAATTTTCATCGTCATTTGCTTAGAAGGTACAAGGACTCTTAGTTGCAATATAATTAGCAATTTCTTCATTAGCAGTTATGCCTATAGAGACAAACAGCAATAGCAGACTGTCATCTCAGTCCAAAAAAAGTTTGTTATCATCATTACTTTAGTTGAATTCTACTTCCCTATCCTAGTAATTTCGGAATATAGCCTATATGCTGTGCCTAGTTACTCCTTCAGCTTTCCTACAACGATTACGTTATAGTTATACCAGTAACATTCAGTACTAGTTTACTTGTGGCTAGGCAAGGCAAGCTATATGCTATGGCCTGCCTGCATGTGTCACTGCCAGTGAATTGCCAAAGGCTGAAACCTTGGACAGACGCAGTCTTGCGGTAATCTATAATAGAGATTGATGAAAACTTTGGTAACAACCTGTGAGTTGTATATGTGTTCAGTTAAAAGTGAACTGATGTGTTCAGTTAAAAGTCAGCTAATGTGAACTGATTATTCTTATCACACGTTCATGGAATGAAGCTTTCACAAAGTTCATGTTTTAAAATAATGCATTTAATGTTTCTACATGTTTTATCAGTGAAGTTTCATACCCATTATATTAATACTGAGAAACTTGGACTTTGTACAACAAAACCAAATTGTGTTGTGTAGCTCATAAACATAATCATTCTGTAAATTTACAGCAACTGTTCCAAAGTGATCAGTATGCCAAAGAATCAACGAAAGGTTTCAAAGTGTAAATACTACACAGCAACACGGAAGGTAGTAATTCTACGTCTATATATTAAGTGTAATAGTTAACCAACGAGTGTCTAAAAGTATATCCCACACAGCAACGCAATAAGGGTAATTTCACACCTACATTGTGTGAAAGTAAACAAGTAGTGGTAAGTGTTAGTCTCGTACAACAACACAGTAAAGAGTTATTTCACACCTTAATAAATTGTGTAAAAGTAAACAATTCGCGAGTAAATGTATATCCCGCAGAGCAACACAATGAATGGTAATTTCGCACCTACATGTGTAAAAGTAAACAAGTAGTGGTAAGTGTTAGTCTCGTACAACAACACAGTAAAGAGTTATTTCACACCTTAATTAATTGTTTAAAAGTTAACAAATAGCAGGTAAATGTATATCCCGCACAGCAACACAATTAAGGGTAATTTCACAACAACATTAAGTACGATCGTCCTTGCATAGCAAATACCACCGGAGTCCTGGCCAACAACAGGGGAGATTGAATATATACTCGATTTGGTAATGCTAGCCATACTGAACCATCATGTGCACAAATTCATAATTAAACACAATGTACTATTTCATTGATCAAGCCAAATTTGTCTTCACACAGAAAAGTAGTGCTGGCCAATACAACACTTGTGCATGTTTACAATCATATGGTGGCTGGTCAATTAATTAGGTGTGCTCAAGGATGAAGCCTAATGGCAGTACATGGGATAGTTTATGCTATCAAGTAACACGTTATTTATGCTCGAGTGAATTTGAGGACTGTTTTTCTATAGGCAAGCTTGACCGTAATGTACATTGTGTAAAAGTAACCAAGGGTGCCTTTACACTAGATCCGGATTAGATCCCCTGATGTTATCAGACGATCATATCTCCATGGGGTAAACTTATGAATTGATCCGGACGCGTTTACACTTGAGTCGTGGTCTGATACTCCCCCGCTTTTCACAGGATGTTGGTTAAAAAAATCTCATTGGAATTGTGTCATGCGCAGCCGCGAAACGCGTAGTGCGCATACTCTAAAACTTTCGTTGCCATTGTTGCATGGCGTGAGGGTGACAATACTACGCTATGTACGGCCCAAACGCACTCAATCTACGTTGTAATTAGCACATGCATTATACAGGACTGGAATTTCAAACGAGAATGCATGTGACGTTATGCGGTCACCGGATATCTCGAGTCACTGTCGATGCGATGAACTGTGTTAACACTACAGTCGTGCTCCTGACGACAGGATCAGGTCCTGACGTCGAGATCTGATCCGGATCTAGTGTAAAAGCACCCCAAGTAGTGGTAAATGTAAATCCCATACAGCACCACAAGAAAGAGTTATTTCACGCTTAAGTTGTGTAAAAGTAACCAAATTAGTGGGTAAATGTAAATCCGGCACAACAACACAATAGCGGGTTATCCAACATCTTTGCCGGTTAAAAATACCCACGTTTTGTGTCGCAATGAGGGGTTTACATTTACCCAATTTTGTGTTCATAAACCTATTTGATTTTTTAGAGTGGAAATCGTATTTGACAATAGGCTTATAGAGTAAGGCCTGGGCTTAGGGCTCTAACCGTGTGTCTTATAAGGTTGGAAGAACTATACAATATATGCCTACCATGCAGTGTAACCCTGATTTTTGTTTATCTTTGATAGGAATCGGATTTGGTCTAATGAGTGTGACAGCCTATATTTTGGTTAAAGACCATTTCAAGGAAGATTATCCGTTGATGATTTCTGTCTCATTGACCTTCAACTATATTGGATTGGCTTTACTTCCTCTTCTTCTCCAATATTTCAGAGACCATTTTGGTCAACAAATATCACTTGTCTTATTTGGAGCTGTTCTTTGAAATCTAGTGGCATGTGGCGTCGCTTTTCGAGAACCTCGGGACATTCAGAATGGTACTAAAACAAACCCCTCTGCAAATGAAAGGTGATATCAACTTCCTGTGGAAAAGACATCGTCCAACTCAGGAGTCATCTCTTCGTATTTCTTTTGGTGCGATTCCCTCATTCACCATCCAATTCTCGCAATATACTGCATTGTAGAGCTTTTAACATGCTATGTCTTCATTTCTTGGGCATTTTTCCTGGTATCTCTAGGAACATCAGCTGGTCTTGAAACTGACCAAGCTGTTTTGCTCTCGACTTCCGGAGGCATGGGAGGTTTCTTCGGGAAAGTAGCAGTGGTAGTGTTGTTTCATTACGGCAAAATAAATTCAATAACTGGATGGTTTGTACCAAGTTTTATAAACGGCATTTCTCTACTGGGTTGCGCTTTGTCAAGTAGTCAATATATGCTGACTGTTTTGACGTTTGTAAGCGGCTTCTGTCTGGACGTTATCAATAGCGTCATGGTTGGCCTTTTGCCCACAGCGGTGTGTAGTAGACATTTTCAACAAGCTATAGTCCTTTCAAACATCTGTGATGGGCTCGGTGTACAATTTGGAGGATTTGCTTCCGGTAAGTATGAGAAGATCACGCATGATTGTGGCCATGTTGCTAAAAGGATGAAACAATACGATGTTTTTAGGAAAGCATCTCCCCGATTTCAAAGGTAGACTCTGTGTTTATGTAGGTAATTTCTGGGTTTATAAAAAGTCGTGGAGACCAGCCCTGATTGTCAGACTTGCCAAAGTTATAAGTCGTTTCGGTTGACACTTCGACCAAATATCGAGTTAACAATGACAAACAAATGACAATACTCCATTGCTATACATACCATTACTAAACTTCGCAACCGGACTATGTGGTCGAACATTTTACAGGAAGTCTTGCAATACCATAATAACTTCTTTTCGATGACGTAATATAGACCCACAAACTAATCGACAGAGTGAATATCGCGCATTCCGATTAATCATATGTTACACATAACGACAGTATTGCAGTCCGAGAGGGTACTTTAATCAAATAACATTTCAAATCGCTATGCTGGCAGAGTCGGTTACGGACCGTCAATGGGGACTTGCCTTTTACTAGTATTACTGTACACATTCGCATGGTGAGTCCCAGAAGAACGAAACTGGTCGAGAAGTAGATTATCTGGTACGTGGACTCTCTTCGAATTATAGGTATCTATATATTGATATGCATAAGATTACATATTCATTCAAGTTCTTAACTTTCAATTCGGTAACTGTGACAAAATGGAGATTTACATATATAATTCTTTTACATTGTTTGTTTCTAGGAGCCATTCGTGATCTATTTGGATCTACCCCACTTGTTTTCGTGTTTGATGCTGTCGTATGCTTCATTAGTCTTCCTCTGATTCTTGGCTGGTGGTATGAAATGAATAAAGGCAAGGACTGCACTACTTCTCATCCCTCGGCAGTAACCACAACCATTGACAATGGAAACTAATTACCACCTTCCTGATCATGGTTCATTCGTCTATATTTTTTGCCATCCAATCTCGAAGACAGTACTGCATCTATTCAGGAGCTAGACGCAGGTCGGTAGTTTCTTTAGTAACAGACCCATGTTGCAAGTTTAAATTTTGTAAATTTACTGTCATGAAATAATACTGAAATATTATTAATGAACTGGGTCAGTAGCAAAGGCAATAAATCGTTGTTCTTATTCTCGCAAATGTTATCGATACGATTTCTATCTTAGACGCAGGATGACGAGTCTATTTCAGTCTTTCAGCTATTGATCTTAAGAGGAGTGGTGGTGCACGGGTTGTGTGGCGGCTATTTCACACAGATATCATCAATATTGAAACCTAGTTGTGCCTGTGCTGCTTGATAATTTAAAACAAACTATTAAATTTATCTTAATTGCTTATGTACCCACTGTCAATTATGGGTGGGGCATCACCATATTATTATCCGTTAAGGGGGCGATGGGGGGGGGG
>KN889929.1:0-18617 GCA_000934455.1 Apostichopus parvimensis
TATGTTTAAACTACACTAAAATGTGGTCAGTTAAAAGTGGCTAGAATCATGTCAATTTAGTTGTTCAGCTAAAAATTATACTGTCCCTTCCTTCCTTTCATTGTTGTTGATGTTATAGAAATATACTGCACCATGGCAAATCTTTATGGGCCGTTCAAGAGTTACAACTTACATCAAGTACTGTTGCATTGAAAGTGTTCAAGTACGATCTGTTCAGGCTGTTCAGTAGAGAGTGCACATGTGACAGTAGTCGGACGCAGTTGATCAAACCTTTCTCGGGCGGGAATAGTAACAAATTTACACCGAATATTACACTTGAACACAACATGATAGAAGGGGACTATATAAACCAAATGATGAAATTACTGAAGAACACATACAGTATGGATTATTTCCTCAATTTCATTTGATTCGAATAAATATGAAATCGAAAATTGAAAATGATGTTTGTGACTTTTACAAATTTCCGGACTAGGTACAGTAGTACTGCTTAAAGGACCGGGTATGAAATTTAAGGTCTGACCCCCGTTGTGTCCTTTGTTTACTACATTTTAAATTTAGACAACTTCACAGTAAACAGTCAACAATTTTTCAACATTGTGTCAAAAGTTGCAATTTCTGGCACTACTTTGCCTGAAGCACCCTTCATTTGACCAAAATTCCTTAGATCTGGGCTTCCCTGGACAACATAACATGTTAGCCTTCCAAATACAAACATGGCAGTTGCACCTGGCCCTTCACTGTATGTGGTTTTTGTGTAACACAACTTACTGCACTGAGAGAAACAGTGGTAGAGGAAAGTTATTAAACTGTATGGTACAGTAATTACTTTAAACGTTACTGTAGTAAGTTCTTGAATGAATTGGAGAAACATGTGCAGTATCTACGTATGGGGTCAAAGTTCCTTTAAGAGAATGCACAATTTGTAATTTAATATCTGTTAATCGATATCCCTATAGATCTGAGTCTTGCCAAATTCAGCCTCATCCAAACCATACACCAAATGAATATGATTTACACTATAAAATTGTCTTTGTAATTCCTGTACCATATTTCACATGAGCTTGAATTCATAAATCAGTACATTGATCGGTCTTCGGGCAGTTATTTTTAGGACATTTTAAGCGACCATGAATGTGGGAGAAGCCTGCAAGGGTTGATGGATTACAACTTTCACGTTCGGGTGGCTTCCAGTTCAAACTTAAATTTGGAATCTTTTCAACTTAGAAAGTCATTTCAGATGGGAAAACTGTAGAGTGCTCTTGAATGAAAAACCGACCTTACAATGACCCGGCCGGGGATGGAACCTCAAGCGTCCCGATTGCAAAGTACCCCTGAGAAGCACTGTGCATGTTGGTTGTCTCCCGCCCCCCCCCCCAATGTTTTGATCAAATATTTTTGCACTTGTAAGGAAATTCCAGTTGTTCCTGGAAGTTGCATTGTACATGGTGTTCCTTTTAAGGTCTGAATATGTGATGTTTTACCAAGTTTGTTGAGTGTACAGTACCAGTGAGATCTAGTACATGCACAATCGTATACATTTGCGTGGATGCTTGTTAAGAAATTGCAAGCATGGGTACCCAACTGACTATAACATTTGCATACGCTGTTCACAAGTGTTTACTGTTTGAAAGGTCATCAGTATTATTGGCCACCAAAATGCTAGAAAAGTCAAATACTGTAATGGTGGTCTATGCTCCAAATTCAACAAGCATTTTACAATACCAGTTTTTCCTCACTGAGACTTCTTATTATAGAACATTTTTGAAAGAAACTTGAGTGATCTGGAAATGATCTGGAGATCTAGATAAAGAACACCCCACAAATTCAACTTATCTTTGAGCATTTTTTACCAAGCTAAAATTTAGGGCCAGTCCTGAAGATACTCAAACTGTGCAACATTTATGAATGTCAATATCTGTACTGGTCCAAGATACAGTATGTGATCCACATATATTGTTTTTATCAGTGGGATGTTAAATTTACTTCGCTCCTCGCTTACCTGTCTCCCCACAACATTAGGACACTCCTTCTACCGTGCCTAGAATGAACTGGTAATCTTTTAACACTATGCTCCCTCTATGACCGGCCCCTCCGAGCAATGCCCTCCCTTCTCTTGCTACCACCCAAAGTGTCAACACTATTCGTTTTTGTTTGTTTCTGTTAGAACTTTGTATTTTTGGCCAGATTGTTATTACAGAATTGTGAGGGATCCAGTAAGGTTTGGAATTTCTCAGAAATTGGAGCAATACCCAGTTATTTTCAAATTTCACCTAGTAACATGGAAAATGGAGATCCTTTGAAAAAATTGATGTTTTTTTTTGTGCTTTTAGTATTTAATATAAACCTTTTCTTGTTTAAGACTTGCTACATTTACAAGCAATCTTTGCAATACTACAGTACATGTATACAGAATCACAGAATGGCACAACGTTGTGTTTCTGAAATGCGAGTTTGTAAGTTGTTCAAACAACTTGTTCTAGTTTTGTCCATTGTGTGTTTTACAATATAATACACTTCCTTAATTTAAATGTGTAAAGTGTGCAATATTCAATGATCATTGGGAATGTAATTTTCAAATTCAGGTCATTGCTGTATAAGTTATATCAACAAACAGGGAAGAGTCTTGTAGGTAATGAGTCATTTCTAGATATGTATGATACATGGATTTGTGCTTGCAGATCTGTTGGGGGGGGGGTATGTTCTAGATCTTGAGGAAGTACAGTACATCCAGTATTTGTTTTTAATATAAATCGCTGTTTACAAAGGAACTGCTACAGAGAAAGCTTGTCAAGTATACAGAATAATATGAGCAAAGAGTAACAATGATAGAAATGATATTAAGACTACAAACTCATTTTCTTGGGACTCATTTACGACTGCATCAACTTCACGTCATTGCTGTATTAATAAATTCAAACAAACGAAGAAGGCGAAGATTCTTGAAAGTATTGAGCTCATTTCTACTGTATGTATTATGATATATATCTAAGCTGAGAATTTGGTAGTCTTGCAAGAAAACCTGAAGTAGCTGCTATGAATGGTCGCTTCAGAAGTGGGCTGTGCCCAAGAAGTGGGGGCGCAGTGCTTAAACATTTCAGTGATGTAGTTTAGGTAGATAGGAAAGTGCAAGTGCTGACTGGGAGACAGGGAAGTATCGTCCCTCATAAATCCCAAACCTGGTCGGTGCTGAGTATTTTACTGCAGAGAATATCACACTGGGATGCAGATGGGGTGACCGTGGTGGAGTTCTAGTACTTAACAAATTAACAACCCCTTAAGAGCCAGTGTCAGATATAATAAGTGTAAATCTTTTGTTGCCAAGTGACTCTTTAGAATGTCTCAAGGACCTGGTTTGGTTTTAAGTATTAGATCTTCTCTATTTCACTCTTGTTTTGTTTTTGTTGTTTTTGGATTGGGGAGGGGGATGGTTTGCTTGTTATGGGGACACTTAATATTTTATAAAGTTGATCAACTGATTTTGAATTGTTTTTGTACATCATCATAAACTTTTCAATGTGATATTTTATACCTTTCTATAGCTGGCCCAACTACAATACACAGCCTGCACTGTTTATGGCCATTCTGTACACATTTCACATAGATTTCTCTCTTTCCACCACACCTTTGTGATTCCACTCCACACATACATACAGTAGTACCATTATGCTGCCAAATTGTCCAAAGCTGAGACCAAAGTGTATTCTAAAATTTTGATGTTTGTTACAATTATCAAATCGAATGAACTGCCAATCCATTGTACACTGTACAGTACTTACTACATTTTACTGCACTGCATAATTGATTTAAATATGTGTTGCGAACTTGCAATCATACGAAAAGTACAATTAGTCGTTAAATCAAGGTACGGTTTGCTCACCGTGATTCACTCCATGGATCATTAGGCAGTCCAGTTGACAAAATTTCTGTGTTTATAATTTATTTAACATTTTGCAGGAAGGAATACAAATTAATCGGTGCAACTCTTACTGCACCTTAATTTACTGTAATGCTGTGCGATTGTGACATCCTACTGTGCACAGACTGCAGATTTGCACTGCTGTATGGTTAATACTATCTTTGACAATTTCTTAAAGGAGTACAGTGCGGTATAGACTGTACTGTACCGTACCATATCTATATGAGCCTCAATCGCGCCACGTTGAGACTTACTCCGTGTCTCATCTCACTCATACTAAGGAGTGTATGATGTCACAGTGTGACATTCTGTACACTGTCTCATCTCACTCAAGATCACAGTGAGACTTGTTCTACCTCTTACAATATCTCACTCATAACCAGAAGTATGAGGTCACAGTAAGAGTTATTCTAATGTACGTATGTCTTATCTCACACACGTACGAAGGTTACTTGTAACAGTGATGTAGGTCACAGTGAGCCTTACTCCATGTCTAATTGCACTCACACCAAGGAATATCAGGTCTCGGCAAGACTTTACTGTACTCTACATCTCATGTCACTGATGTAACAAAATGTAGGTCACAGTGAGAATTATACCTTATCTCCTCTCACTCATACAGTACCAAAGATTTAAGAAGTCCCTACCAACCCCCCCCCACCCAAAAAAAAACAGCTACAGAATGAGGAAGGTCCCAGTGTAAAATGCTTGTTAAAGTTTGAACATCAGTGACCACCGGGACAAACATTTTTGAAGGATATTTTCAGGTTGCCCCTCAGACGGCAATTTGGTTGCCCCAAGAAACAACTTAACAAATGACCAATATATATAAACAGCATGTAAACTGTAAGAGAGATGTGTAGGTTCTGTGAATAGAACTCCGTCTTTGGGAGTGATTCCAATTTCTCATTTTAAACTATTTGGGGATATTTAGTTACATTGCAATCTGAATTTCATGTAAACAACTCGTCTGTCTGTCGGACGGCCTCCAAGCTGATTATGGGTGTTGCTGACATTCATGAATACAGAAATTCTGTCATCGTCTCGGGACGGAGGGGAGGACCGTTGGTAATTTGGTCCCGGCGACTATTACTGTATTTGAGTTGTCTAGCTAGACAACATGCTGGAATTAAACAGGTGCATTCCTTATGTTTGAGCGAGAGATTTTTCTATATAAGTAATATGAAATGGTTTCAAGTGTAAAATTTATATGTGTTGTGGTGAGTTCAGATGTTCACTCTACTAGTGTACTACTCTACAATTAGAAGCACTGAATGTATATACAGTATGTACTGTGTAGTCCATCCAGATGTCTCATACCAGGGAGTTGTTCCTGTTCCATAACAACTCCCTGCTCTTACATTTTCTACACCCAGAAGGCCAGAACACATCTCATATTTCGTCCAAATTCCCTCAACAAACCACTGGGTGAAGTACCTACTGTATGTACAGGTCTGTATGATCAATCCTGGTACCAGTTTGTCATCAAAAAGGCCAAAAATATGTTATATGATAGATCTGTGAAGGTATTTAATGAAACATGATCAGTCATTTACTGTAAGTACTGTAGTTTAGATACTGTATAAAGTATATAGTACAACAATAGGAAATGTACTAACTTAGTAGTAATTTGTATGTAACAAGTGTAAACAACTGGTGCAGACATTAATGGTGCTGGCCTGGCAATAAAACTTGTCAATATCTGACAGACAAGCTAGTTTCCTTTTCTCATCCTTAATATACTGTACATATATCTTATTGCTATATATCTATGTAGATCTATCTATATTTATCTATATGTATATATATATATATGTATATATATATCTATTTAAAAAAAATAAAATCTTTTTTTCTTTTGGCCTGCTGTCATATCACACACTCTAAAAGATACATGTGATTTACAGAATATTAGGCAGAGGGCACTTAATTAAATCCATTTTGTGATTTTAACTCTTTTATGATTATTTGAAATATTATGGCCATCATGAAATAGAATGAAGACCACATGTGCATTGTAAATATTACTTTAATGTATGTACACAGAAACATACCGTAATGTAGAAAAGAATGGCGGTCACCACCCTTCAGGCCTATCACTGAGCATTATATATAAAATAATTTCTGTGTGGGAGAAGGAGGAAGGGCTGTAAGCAAACTCTTTCGAATAAACTACAGGTGAAATATATGTAGACTGTATATATTGTAACACTTTCCTCTTTGGATAGCAAAGACCAGCTAGTTCAGGATTCTTGGACTAATGTTGTTTCTTAATTGGCCAGGGAACGAAGACAAACGCAAAATAAATCCAGAGAGAATAAGCTGTACAGTTAACACAAATTTATTAAAACAAAGCGATATCTTATAGTAAATTTGAGTATTTACTGAGAACTTGAGGCGTCCTACAATCTTGAGGCTATGTGACCCTGAAGCCTACCATCAAGATCTTTCCTCCAACCAGAGTATACTGACCTGCCCCACCCAAGTAATACAGTTGATATAAATCCCCTAACAATACATGGAAATACCACAGCTATACATATGATGCACTTAACCTTAGAACTTAACTTGAGACATATTACCCAAATACTACAGTGCATTTCTACCATTCCCAAACAATTGTAATCCTTTACAGAGATGAATGAGATCCATGATTATCCCTAGAAAATATCTCATGTGTTACATCATTACGTCACAATCCTAGGATAAGTCTTATACCACATGCCTATCCATAGGAGCAACCCCAAAAGCCATAATCTGGTAACAATTTAAACTGGTCTACTTAATGCCAGAGAGATAATCCCCATGTAATTCCAAAGGGGATTTAATAACCACAATGGCTCCACACTGTTAACACAAAACTCCCCCACTGCTCCACAACTTAACAGTAACAGCCTTACAATATATATATATTGGATATATATAATTGAAATTGTTGGATAATCCAGAACAGTGAAAAAAAATCCTCCAGCCTCCACCGGGACTCGAACCTGGGCCTCCCTCCCGCTTTATATGCGGACACCCTAACCACTAGGCTATGGATGCTGATTGTATGACCAGAGGTTCGAACTGGAAGGAAGGTCATAATTCCACTGTAGGCGTTTGTCACCTGTATTGAACAATACTAGTTATGTTTTGGTGACATTTGCCTTACTCTAGAGATCAAACATGATGCTAACCATCTCAAAATCATTTGTGATTCCTAAAGCCGGATCTCGAAAGAGATACTTTGAAAAAACTCTGTTAAATGACATGGAGGTAAAGGACAAATGGAAATGAATATAATTGAAATTGTAGTGAGTTGGAATATCCAGAATGGTGAAAAAACTTCCAGCCTCCACCGGGATTCGAACCCGGGCCTCTCGCTTTATATGTGGACATCTATTGTATATATGGTACTATTGGATAGAATATATAATCATTTGCCAAAGCATTGCTGCACCATCTTACTGTACTATCCACAGCCATACATTCACAAAGTGAAATACTAAGTATATATGTCAGTGTTTCTACACTTGTGTAACTTCACAGTACCACAAACGATTTACTCTCATACTCGAATGCTCATCTTTGAAGAGCAACCATGATGGAGAAGCAAAATATTTACAGGGTTAGCATTTCAGAATGTTGCCTAAAGTTGCTTTAATCTCACAGTTATGTTAACTCTACTCCAGCTGAGCTTGGAATGCAGAAATTAGTTGATGGATTTTCGAAAACTATTTTCTGCACAGGTGCCCCTCGGAAATGTATTAGATGATTGCAAATTGCTGTATTTACAGTATGTGTGTGGTTTATGTCCATTTCCAGGCCAACCAGACCAACCATGCAGTGTATTGTACATACTGGCTAACCTCTAGATTGCCCTTCAGTTCACTTTAATTCAGGCTGTTCAATTGGCAACATGCCAGTGGCTTTCACCGTTTGCCTGTCGATAAAAAGAGAGGAAAAAAGGCACAGTTTGCATTTTTCTGCAAGGAGACATTAACAACATATTAACAAATGATATTAACGAGGGGTAGAACAATGGTCAGTAAAAAAATGTCTGTGCATACCTCAAATTTTTAGCCTTGAACATTACTGTTTATGATCAGAGAATAAACAGCTGGGCTGCTCTTATGTATGCCTGTTCAGTATATCCTTATATGTGTGTTATACTGTATTTCAGGAAAGTAACAGTGGAAAATTGACTTAAGCCAATAGAATCTATAAGCACTTGCGATCGTTAACTTAACAAGAGGCTCAAAGATGTGAAATACTTGGGCTGGCATACATGTATTAAAGCATATCTTGGGTATTATTTTATACTGTATGTATCATTGTAATGCAGGGCTGTGCCCACGCTGAGCGGCACTGGGCAGCCACGCCCAGCACTAAAAATTACCACCCAGCACTGTCTTAAATATCGTGAATCCTGCCCAGCACTATTTTCATCTAAAATCCGGACTTTCTTAACAGTATATTTCACACAAAAAATTTAAAAATGTAAAATGTTAGCAAAACTAGTGTGTGTGCTTAAAAAGCTACACAAGTGCCAGCATTTGGCATCTGAGCACCTTCAAATATTGAAAAATTTCTCAAAGGGGAGGGGGACACCTCCTCCCCCATAGACCCTCCCCCAGGACGGCGATCAGTATACCCGGCACTCAAGAAATCCTGGGCACATCCCTGGTAATGCATAAAGAGAGTCATTACAATGTGAGTGTAATGTACAGTATTCCCTGCGAGCCCTCTTCTTTTTAACACCTGTCTCCTCATAAAACATGCATCACTTCTGTACCGTACAGTACATAGTTCCTAAATAAAAATATTGCAACGTTTTTTTGTTCGTCAAATCACGATCATAAATGATCTCTTTTTTTTTCTTTTTTTTGTGGGTAATTCGATATGATTTTAATTTTTAATATCATCCATTATTTATTTCACCAAGCTTTACCAGACTCGATCTATCGTACAGTAACAATGTACAGTATAATTCGTTGATGTGACACCCCCGGAACACATACAGATTATTTGCTCAGTAGCGATACAGTATTGTGGCTTGTACTGTATGTGAGGGTACAAGTTGCGGCCACCTTTCATGTCATTTACTGTATTATATTTACTGTACTGATATAGATACTGTTGTAGTGTAGTGTTTGTCTGGTACAGAGTCTTTGGGATGGAGAATTGTATTGTAAAACAATAAATACATTTTCATACGTTATAGAACTATACATGCAGTATGATGTGAATATGAGTATGATGTGTTTTGTGAATATACTGTAGTATTACTGTAGGCCTGACGCATCTTCCTGTTACATGTTTCGGTTGATACATTAATGTAATTTGTTAAAACCTTTCTTGTTGCTCCTGAAGAGTATCATTTTTTATGATCGTTTCATTTTACTTTGCATAGTTATTCATACTGTATGTACTGTACCTGACACACATCCTTTAACATGCTTACTGTATTCTATGATCAATATTCGAACAGGTTAGGAAGATGCATCACCTTATTTTTATCACAGTGAGGCATACATTAGATTTATGGGTGTACCCAAACGAAAATCTCTCCACGAACAGAAGAATGCACGGTCTGTGTCCTTCACAGCATGAATATAACTTTTTGATAAACTTTGCAAGTGAAGATGTGTATATTTGTGGTTAAGTACTGTATTTAGCCTACATTATTTCAAAAGTGATCGTTAATGATGGTATAATCCATAGACTGAAATTGGTAGTGTAATTAATAGATCTTTCAATCCCTGTCAAGCCTCTGCTCTATTCTGAGATGAAGACACATTTTCCAGTATTCTCTCTCCTCGAAATCTTAGCAATCTCCGTCTACGTTTTACAAGATTTTCTACGTACGTCATTCAGATATGTGTTATTAGACTTCTTTTTCTCTCTTTCCTCCTTATGTACAGGTTGTTGGCGGACACCTGGCAGCCTACGATGCGCTCTATAAACAGGTTTGACATTTCCTCTTAGGTTGTCGATCCTTTCGCTGATAAATGTAACATTCATGTGTGTGAACATTCTTCACTGATGGAACGGTCAGGAATGTGATAAATTCTCATTCTAGTCAAAATATTTATTTCATACCTGTGTGACAAGTGGGCAGGCTTCCTACCATACAGTACTCCACATAAAACCTAACTATATAACCGTAGTGTGAGAGAAATCTGTAATAGAGTATACAGCAGTATTTCACTTGACTGTGACAAATTCACACAAGTTTATGGACTTCAAAAAAGTTATTTTCTGATTTTTTTTCCCCCTAATTCTTATTCACCTTTGTGAAAGTTTGTATGATCTACTTTAATACATTTACTTTTGTACCCACCTGTAGCACAGGTTGGTAACACTTTTTAGCATAGCACAGCAATTTGTCACGTATGTGCTGTACTGTAGCACTATATAGCACAGTGCATGTATTCCAAAGTGCATGCATAAGAAAGATAATTAGTATCGTTAACTTTCCATAACAAGCTACTGTAGTTTTTTTTTATTGTTCTTGTTCTAAACATATATTGCTGTCGTTACTTCAATCTTTATCCATGAATTTTTTTCCCCTTCTGCTGGGAGTAAAAAGCACTACAGTTTGTATTGCAAAGAGGAAATAAATATACTCTGGTTTTTGTCCCAACAGATAGTAGATATAATGCTGCAAAAGAAGAATAAGTTGCTGCACAAATTCAGTGTATTTAAAATGTGTAAGACAAATGCAATGCACTTCCCTCTGTGCTTTGAGACTCAAGAGTTACTGTTATTAGATAGGTTGATTTTACGCAGTGGAGCTAATTCAGGCTACATAGAGTGTATGTATAGCAGCTCAATTAATTCATCTATCTGTCTGTTTTTGGTTTTTATGATGTCGGTGCATGTGCGTTTGTGACGCCCTGCTTGTAAACACGATATCTAAAGAAGGGAAGGTCAGACCAATTTCATATGTAGTGTGTAGAAGTACCACATTGAGTTAAAAAAGAACATTGTTTTTTGTGGAGGTCAAAGGTCATTTGGGGTCACAAGGGGTTAAATTGTTAAAACCTTGTAAACACGATATCTCTAGAAGTAAGCTTAAACAGATCTCATATTTAATAAGTATACAAACCACATTGAGTACAAGAAGCCTGCAGTTTTGGCCAAAGGTCATTTGAGGTCATTAGAAGTCAAATTTTGAATACCTTGTAAACATGATATCTCAATATTGGAAGCTTGGGCAGATCTCATACTTGGTATGAAGGTGTATCACAGTAAATGTGCCCTACTGGCAAATAAAATGTGCCCCTTTGATGAAGAACTGTCTTTTGGATATCTTAAGCTTTTGTAATTTTGTAATATTTTATTTTAATTATTCATGTGCACCATAAAAGTATTGATAGCATACTAACACATCATATATATTAAAGTGATATGGCCGGTGTGTATCAGTTTATAGAATAACGAGTGGTGGTTGTGGAATGAGAATGTGTCCTCTGATGTTGTGCCCCCCCCCCCCACTTTTTGGAAGCTTCCTACCCTCCTGTGTGGAGAGCAACAGTATCTCTTGGGTTGATATATAGGGGCTGTCACCCTTGCACTCAGACGACGTAGAATGATATTATTTTATTGTGTGTGACTCTACATTAGTACATTGAAATCAATTGAGTCACCACTGTACAACTTGGCTGATGTTCTAGTTGCTTAAGACGGTGATTATAGAACATATCCATCGTTGATCTCTACTTTCAGGAAATCACACACTTAATGGAAAAGACTGCCCAGTAATAGTAGCATCTAGCCTAAGCAGTGCACTTCCCCTGTTGGGCAGTTAACAGCACTACTATCAGGCGCGTAGCCAGGAATTTGCCAAGGGGGGGGCGAAAATGTAGAAAAATTTTCAGATCCGTAGATATGGCATTGCATACTATCTAAGCGTAGCGCCACCATAGGTTGGCGCGAAGCGTACAAGAAAATTTTGGCTGAAAATGCCTCCCAGATCGCTGGAAATGGCACTTCCCAGGCCTTGTAAGTTGCATCTTAGCATTTTCTCTTTTGAAATTACTAGCGATATCATAAAAACATTAAAAAAAAATTTTAAAAAATTAAAAAAAAAAAAAAAAATTTTTTAAAATAAGCTCAAGGGGGGGGCGGCTGCCCCCTTCGCCCCCCCCTTGGCTACGCGCCTGACTACTATACAGTTAAATTGCCAGTAACTCATAAAAAGCAGATGTGGAAATTTCCAATAACATGCCAACCAACACCTTACACAAATAGTTTAGACTTTGGACGAAAGCACTGTGGAATCTGTTCATATCGTATCTTTGATATTCAGGGGTGGGAGAGGGGATTGGTAGGAGAGGGAAAGGGGTGGGAGTGGGGAGGGGTGGATAAGAAGAGTAAAATTAGGAACAGAATGACAAGTTATACACTACTCTTGCTTTAAACAACTTGAGTGTGGGGGGGGGGGTTGTCTTCACACCTTGTTATTACGAAGGGGACTATATTTTATCAATAATAATTTTTCAAAACATATCAATGAAAAAGAAAGTGTTAGTTCAAGAAACCACTTTTTCTCTTGCCTTTTTGTCCTATATTGTGTAAGGATTTCTAAACAGATAGCCTGGGAATCTTTGTGTGCTAGAGTTTCACAGCATCAATTTTGGGAAACCCAAACCTTGAAGCCTATCACCACTATGGTACCTAGCGTTAACAATTGTTTAAAGAAAACAGCTTGAGATTGCTCGTTAAAGTGCAATTGATTTGCAGAGACTTTGAAAAATCTTTGATGACAATAAAAATCCAACTAAAGTTGACATTTAAAATGGCAATCTGTCAGAAGTTGTGTTACTTTTCAATCTCTAGAAAGGTTTACTTTTCTTTTCATACACAGGCTGATGTCAACGGTACTGGTAAAATACAGGCTGCAGCTGCTGCAGTGTTTCTGAAGAGATCGGGACTGAAGGAGCCAGTCTTACATAAGATATGGGAGTGCTGTGACAGGTTAGGGCGGGGCTACTTAGACAAACAGGTACAGTATTTTAACATACATGTACAACTTTGGGCTGAGCACTGTCTTCTTTTGTTATTTAAATGTTTATTAAAGACTTCAGGTTGCCCAAATAACAAAGTCCTTTGTGCTCAAAGTCAACAATATTTTAATAGTGTGTCAGAATACTCTCACTATAAATTAGCTGATTGTCCCTTCGTCAAGAATAGTTTGGTCACTCGCAAAAATGAGCAAAGGAATAAAGGAAAGGAAAAATTTGTAACGTTGTCTGCCACCAGTATATTCCTTTAAACCACAGTGTGTATATATACATGTCCACAACCCTACAGTATTATATAAGCATGATAAATTGCTTTACATTAGGTTTTTGTATCCTTAGTATTAAAGTCTCTTTCATATAGTGCTATTCCCTATTAAATTGGCACAACAATTGACAGAAAAACCCCCCAAACACAGGGACGTGATGGTCTCGATACTGTACATTTGATCATCTCCTTGGTAAATAATTTAATTGGGGAGAGTATCGTTACGAAAATTTATCTTCTGTAAATAGTTCGTTTGGGCGTTGATGTGAAATACTCTAATGGTCAAGTTAATGAACAACTTAATGAGATCTTTCTGTTTGTGTTCTGTTCACTATTGTTTACTTTCTTTTCATCTTTCTTTCTTTCTTTGTTTCTTTTTGTTGTTTACTTCCCCAGGCCATGGTAGTAGCCCTGAAGCTGGTGGCGTTAGCCCAGATCGGAAAAGACGTGGACATGGTCCACATATCCTTGCCAGCCCCCATCCCGAGCATGGTAAATCAAGTTTTTCTCCATTTGGCTTTTGTTGTTGTTTTTTTGCTCCACTCTGACATATTTCAGAGTATGAGAACTATTTGGATGGAAACTGTTCGGTGATGTAAAGGATGTAATGCAATGAGCAGATAGTTATGATTGTTAATTCAAAATTTTAAAGGAAGTTGTTGTCAATAGGCTGGATATCTGTTTCTAAATTCTCCCTTTTTGGTTGACGTCATCGCCGCAGATTAACAACTGGTATGGATCCCAATCACCATACAGATATACACAGTGTACGTCATATTGGCATGAAGCTGCATAAGGAAGTATGCTGTTGCCAAATTGGTTTATTTATCTAATGAAGCACTCCCCTGTATGAAAACTAAAACATTGGACGGCATTAGAAATATAGAAGTACGTTCACATTAATAATATTCAAACACGTCTTTGATTCTGTATACATTTACCCAATACTGCAGATCTATGCGTTTCTGACATTTCATCCTTGGCTACGCAATTAGTACCCAGCTGGGCAGTTAGTATTCAGCAATTAGTACTCCGCTGGGCTGGTACTGTCACCTTTCTTTATGATTTGTCACATATATGATGATTCAAAACCTTAAAAGGAATCTATTCCATTTGAAAAAAAAAGGTAAAACCAAATACATCCTTGGTCAATTACAAATCTTTTTCATGACCGGAATACTGCACCCCTATTGCACTCGTAAATATCCAAACCAGTAACTTTTGGAATATATTGTGTTAAAACCCTGTAAGCTTTATGATAACAATTCCTTGAACCAAAAAAGGAAAGTGAAATATCAAAACATATTATGGGAGAAAAACGGGTAAAACTAGCAATTTTAAACGTTCAAAACACCTCCCGTAAACTACTAATTAATACTAAATTTGTCATCGAGCTGCCTTCTTTGTGTAGATACCGCATATTTGTTCGTCTCTGTTGATGTGTGTATGTCTTATATGACTCAAAGAGTGCAACAAATACATGTGTGCAATGGGTTGATGAAAGATTAAAAACAAAAGCAGACATATTGCAAAAACAAAGAAATGATGTACATGATAATATGAAATGTACTATGGCTGGTGGTGTCATGTGGAAGGTTATTTATTTGTTACATTTAACAAGGGATTTGATATATCTTGCATGAAAGATTTTAATTAATATCAAATAAACTAACTTTATGCCCCCAAAAATGTAACAAAATACTCACACAAAAAAAAAGAGAAAGAACAATTTAACACTTTTAATGACAAAACTCTATGGACAGTAGCGGAGCGTCCATACAGTCAGGGGGGGCGGATGCCCCCCCTGACGGACTCAAATGGACTGCTGGCGCCTTTTTCAGCTTTTTACCACTTTTTACTTATTTGCGATTATTGACTTTTTTATTGCGCTCTCATCTACCTATTGACATTTGTCACATTTTGTTGGTGTAATTTTCTGACAAAATGGCGATAACACCTATTTATTCTTCGTTTATCTGCAAATTAGCAAGGCCCGGAAAGGGTCATTTCCGGCGGTCTAGAGTGTATCTTTACTCAAAAAATTTCTGTACGTTCCGCGCCAACCAATTTTGGCGCTCCGCTTAGATAGTGTCGAAAGCGCCCCTACAGACCATTCTCGCCCCCCCTGACCAATACCCCTAGCTCCGCCACTGTCTATGGACTTGACGTAATTTCAGTTTTAAAATGCCCGACGTTAGCTAACCTGTAGAATGAATGTCAATTGCGTTAATACGAACATTGTACTGTCCTTGCTGAGGAGGAAGTTTCAAATTGGGTAGACTTCAAGAAGTTGAAACAGACTCTTTTCCTTGTACCAGTAACTATTGTCATAAGAGTATTATTTGCCATTGTGGCTTAAATTTCCCTTCCTTTTAAAAGAAGATCATTTGACTTTCAAATTATTGTACCTTGCGGTAATTAAATTTTACTGGTAGAATTACATTTAAGACTTGCCAAATGCTTGGCAATATATGCCATGATTTTGTGGCTATATTTGGGTATTGGGAGCGTCTTTAAGGCAGGCCATTTTAGATTGATTCTTTTTTAATACTTTGTCTGGTTATAAATTTATATCATTAACCAGGTCATATTTTTCTACTCTCTCTGTAATGAAATAGCAGCTAAAAATATTTTAGTAAATGATACAAAAACATCATCATCTAAGCATGCATTTGTTTATTTACATTTATTTATTTACCTAATTATCAAAATATTCACTTTCTATCTCAGATCCTTGCAAGCAACATCCATTTTTTTCAGAAATCCATTATTTTGTTTACTATACCACCTGTCTCCACCAAGCTGTGCTTGCATGAGCTTTTGTTCTTGACTGTAAGCCAAGATTTATGACAATTCTTGGCTATAAGCCAAGATTTACTGCTAGATGTATTTCCAAAGACAATCAAGGAAAGGAAATGGGAGAGCAAGATGATGGGTTGTGGGGGTGGGGAGGGGGTGTGGAGGTGGAAGTGGAAGTGTGATGTGTGGAAGAGAGGGTTGTGGTGTTGGGGTTCAAAGGACGGGATTCTGTGGGGGGGTGGAAGTGTGGGGGTGGAAGAGAGGGTTGTGGTGGTGGGGTTCAAAGGACAGGATTGCGTTTTCTTATTGGCTGGCAGGGGATTAAGAGTGGCAAATGTGACAAACAATAAGCACTGCATACTGTACACACAAACATACAGTTCCAATCTCTTGTAAATCATTGTATTTACTTTTGATGGTAGGTACCACATCTTGTCACTGTAAAATATTATGCAAGTTACCTTGTATTATCAAAAATTATCCTTGTATTTTAGTACATTTGGAGAGGCATTTGTTTACACAGTGTCTACATCAAATATGATTATGATTTTCTTTAATGCCAGGCAGCAGGGTGAGATAGACTGCCTATTTACAGTAGTTATCTTTAGGTATGTTTGGTGGGGCAGAGGGGGTGGGGGGGGGGTGGCTGGTTGAATATTTTGGTATAAATTGCTTGCTTTGCAGGGAATCCTCCAGCCATGTTGATTTCATGTTCCTGTATCATGAAATCTAAACTTATTCATTAGTAAACTGCTCCCTATTAGGACATTGAATCCTGTGACTTTGAAAGCTTATTTGAATTCCCAACATGATACAAAGTCGTTTAGTAAGTTGTTTGATCTAAATTTTAGGACAATTGAGAATTTAAAAAATAGGTATCTTTCAGAAAACTCGAAAAAATGTTATCGACTGCCGCAAGCGATAATTACTTGTCCCATTATATCAAACGATCACTCCAATCCTCCTCGGCTAGATTTTATCATCGGCAACGTATAAAGCATTCAGTTTAAATGAAAGTTTCTGTTTTTGAACATTAACAATTTAACAACCCCCCCCCCCTCTTTAATCTGTAATTTATTTTCATTTTCTCTTTTTCTGTTTTTTTTCTTCCCAGAGTGCATCTCTTCCTAGAACAGCTTCCCCTCCTGTCGTGGTGGATAATTTGTGGGCTGTGACGGTGAGTGCTATTTAAAATAATTATGTGTCAATTTTAATTGGCAAAATACAAGAAAATATCAAATTTTTAATTGTATATGAAACAAACAGGAGGTACTGTTTCATACCAGGAAGAGGTTTGACATTCAGGTAAATTTCTTGGAGTGAAGAGGAAATATCGATGCAAAAGAGACTTGTGACAAGTATACCCCCTCTCATCCAAAAGGAGTAAAAGTGTTTGTAGGTAAACGACTTGGCATACGAAAAGACAACAGCCAAAAAGAGAGCAGTCTTTAGGGAAAGCTTCAGCCTATCTATCTGCTTGCCACAATTGTATATGTCTTATTTCTAGACCCCTGCCCTCCACAGCTGACACCACTCACACCCATTCCTCCCCCCCCACATGCCCCCCCATCCACATGGTATCATTTTGTTCCGATACACAGCTGATTCGCATTCTATAGCTTGCAGCGATATCTAGCTAAACTGTGTAATGCCAATCTGGTCATTCTCTTCATCTGACATACTTGTGTCTAAATCACCTCATAGGAATATTTTGGTGCTATTTTGAGCACAGTAACCTCAACTCATATATGATGGTATGTTTTCATATGATCATTCTGTACAGTATCCACTCATGTATGCATCATAGGGACACTATTGTGCCTAGCTTGGACACATAAAAACTGGTTTGTCCACACTGAATTCCCTAAACTGCCTAGAGAGATCATTTGTAAACTTTTTTGACATTTGAACATGTTGGTCCATGTATTTACAATGAAATTGTGATGTGAAAACAAACACTGTCTGTTTTGAAAGTTGTTTCAACAGTTTCTACTGAAAATACAACTTAGACAAGAATAGCTTTGCAATCTCTAGTATCACATAGGATAAAGTACACTATTACATTTTTTTATAAGAGGGAACCTTTTTGATAAGAGGAAGTGTCAGTGATTCAAAGCAATCTTTCTTTTTTCATTTTTGTTGTTGTTCTCTTTACTTCCGTAAAGCAGAACATTCTTGCATTCATCGAGCTGGAACGATGAAACTTTCTGTTTATAAACTTTGATGTTTCTTTAAAGTGAGGTTTGTTTGGGCCTGTTTATATGTTTGCATTATTCTGTAAATTGAAATGGAAGATGCTTGTTTATCTGGATCATACCCAGGTATATCAGAGCAATCTGTTGTGTATGCAATCTCGGTGTTGTTTTAGTTATCAAATTACTAGTTTTAGTAGTAGTATAGGTCAGACTAAATAATTTACATCAGTTGTGAGACAAACAATGCTACAGTAGTTACAGTACTTGAGAGAAAAATATGTAGATCTTGCAGGAAGAACACAGGTTCTGTTATCGTGGAAGAAAAGTACAGTTAGCTGTAGCTAGATCTTGCAAGGTGAACACATAGGTTCTATCATCGTGGAAGTAAAGTACAGCTAGCCATAGCTAGATCTTGCAGGGAGAACACA
>KN889929.1:33331-48865 GCA_000934455.1 Apostichopus parvimensis
TATAAAGGACAAGAAAATGTTTTTTGGGGGCTTCGTAATGTTAAATATCATTATATATATATTACTTTGCTTTATTATCAGGAATCTCTGTGATATAAAGCAGACAGGGAAATTAAACTCGGAGCAATTTGCTCTAGCAATGTATTTGGTGAACCAAGCCAAGAATGGGACCAAACCACCAACGCAGCTTAGTCCTGAAATGATCCCGCCCTCCTCCCGACCAAAGCCAACCTCAGACGCAACTAACCTGGATGTGAGTAATTAACTGTAGTATAGTTAAAGGGATACTTTAATCTCTCAACACCCCCACCCTCCCTCCACCCCCCAAGAAAAATGTAAAAAATAAAATAAGAAAAAGTTGTGTAGATAGAACACAAGTGTGCAATTTACCATTTCCTTGGAAACCGTTAATATCCGTACAAATTTAGTAGCTAAACTGCAGTGAGCCAGCATAGCACTATGCTTCTTTCCCTTGGTATCAGTACAAGTAGAATTCCCCATGCTGTTAGTACAAGTAGAATTTTCTGTGGTGTGAGTACATCTGCAAGTACAAGGCTCTATTAAGCACCATTACCAGTATGTTATGTTGCATTTAATAGTACCTATGATACTATTGGAAATGTCCCCGTTCGTGTACAGATGTACATGTACAGGCAGCTATGCTAGGATACAAGTACATACCCATTACAAGTCTGATATCAGTGAAAGTTCCCTTGTGGTAGAGACAAAATTACCGTTGCCACGTTCTCTGTATTTCACAGGACTTATCTCTGCCAGGTGGCGCACCCCTGGGCGGGGATACCGGGCTCAACAAAGAGATGGAATCAATCAGTAAAGAGATTGACGGCTTCGGTAAGGAGAAAGTCCAACTACAGCAAGATATACGCGACAAAGAAGAACAAGTTAAAACCAGAATGTTAGAGGTGGAGGTAAGACCGATTGATCAATCGATTCAGCAAATCACAAACTGGTAGTTGTGTGTATGGATGCAATAAGCATAGGCGTAGGAGCCTCATTTGATTTGGGGGGGCTGTAACGACTTGCCCGAAAAGTACAACCAAAATTGTTCGCACGCTCCGCGCGCGTTCAACATGTTATTGTGCATATCATATAGGCATTCATCGGTTATTACATCACATGCCAATAGCATACAGTCATTTTCCGTGTTATCACCCTTCCATATTAGTTATAATTATTGGGGAAGTCGTTACAATAATAATGATAATAATAATATAAGTTTAACTATGGAAAAATACATTGCAAATTATTCTTCTTTCAGTAGGTGCCCGAAAAATTCTCAGCATATTGCCCGAATTTTCACAAAAATTTTTGGTTGGGAGGCTGCAGCCCACCCCCCACCCCCACCTCCTACGCCTATGGCAATAAGGGCTGTATATATCCTAGTGCTTATAGACAACATTGCACTACAAGTGTTAAATCTCTGATGGATCTAGTTGAGTGTTGCCTTCAGTGTTGTCTATGCCTGCATGTTAATAGACAACAGTGCATAAGTAACCTACTAGAGTGAGAGCAATGGTGGATCTTGTAGGAAGTGCAGTAGGCTCATATATGTCCTAGTGTTTATAGGCAAGAGTATACTAATTAATATAGTGGAACCCTGGTGGAGGTTAGGCTCATATATGTCCTAGTGTTTATAGGCAAGAGTATACTAATTAATATAGTGGAACCCTGGTGGAGGTTTTTGGAAGTTCATTAGGAATGTATATGTCCAAGTGTTTATTGGCAAGAGTATACTAATTAATATAGTGGAACCCTGGTGGAGGTAGTGGGAAGTGCAGTAGGCTCATATATGTCCTAGTGTTTTTAGGCAAGAGTACACTAGTTAATATAGTGAAAGCCCTGGTGGATCTTGTGGGAAGTGCAGTAGGCTCATATATGTCCGAGTGTTTATAGGCCAGAGTTCACTAGTTAATATAGTGGAACCCTGGTGGATCTTGTGGGAAGTGCATTAGGCTCATATATGTCCTAGTGTTTATTGGCAAGAGTACACTAGTTAATATAGTGGAACCCTGGTGGAGGTTTTTGGAAGTTCATTAGGAATGTATATGTCCAAGTGTTTATTGGCAAGAGTATACTAATTAATATGGTGGAACCCTGGTGGAGGTTGTGGGAAGAGCATAAGGGGTTGTCTCGTTTTAATAATGACAAGGAACCCATTTGTCTTTTAGTTGTTTTACAGCTCATTGCTGGTTAGGATGATGGTACGGTGAATATATTTTTTTATATATTAATTTTTTTTTGTAAGTTATTTGTGAACTCTATGTACAGGGAGTGTATCACTAGATAAGCCCACAAGGGTTTCTTGATGCACTTCCTTCCACATTCCATAACTCTCTGTATTCGCTACATTTGTTGTATATATGTGGAAAAACAAATAAATCAACGAAATATATTTACAGACAGTCCCTTTGAACAACCAATCTTAGAGCAGCGTATAGTGTCCTGCGAAACAGTTTCACCGAGCTAACCGAGTATCGCCTACAACAGGATTGCGATAAACAAAAACTAAGACATCATATTAGATTTTAGTCTTAGATTTTACACCACAAACAAGGTTAATAGGAGGTAGGGGTGGTCTACTCACACAAACTCTGCGTTTCTTAGATTGCCTCTGCTTTATGTTCAGAAACATAATACTATTGTTTCAATTATCTAAGCTCGCTCTTTGTTTGTGTAACATTTGCCGTCAGAAGAGCTAGAACCGAAGGCTGATCTACTTAAATGAATGATAACAGAACTAGAATGAAATGAAGCACAAAACAGTTTATTATCTAGACCTTGACGGGCCATTCTCTACTTTCTCTTTGTTTCGTTTAGTCTCTAACATTATCTCACAGTTGAATGCACACGTCTGGCTATTTTCCACTGCACAGAATGTCCAGCATTTCTTTGATTAACCAAGTAATTTAGCCTTAAAAATGGCCGTCGGTTTTCACTTATTACATTTGTAGCAATTAAATCGCAATCCTGCTTATTCTGTTTCCTGTTTGTTCAGAAAAGGAGAAGTAAGTCGTGAATGATCGAGTAATTAACGAATTTGATTCAAACCTCAACATATCACCGCCGAACACTTTTTAAGAGTAGTAACATTATCCCATTTAGAAAGTGAAATGACAATTTCAATATTATGTGAATTTTGAGAGTTGAACACTATTCGAAATTAATCTTAACTAGTTAACTGAATATGAGCCTTAATTTAATGTGGGATTTTATTGGCAAATAGTATCGTAAACCTTTGAACATCAACTGCTGTAAAAACAGAAGATGTTTTGAAGAGATTATGGCAACCGTGATAATGGCTGAGTAATCGAACCCTGGAGCTTAATTGAAGAAACTATTAAGAGCAGCCATTGCCAGAATTAATGTAGCACGAAAAATCAGTTATCACTTTCCGTTCTCGTGATGTTTGGAGGTCAAGTGATTAGTTTTGTCACCAGAAGTGAAATTAACATTGTTATTTAATAGTGACTCATTGACTGCATTTATCTTTCGTATGTCTGTGCAGACTTTATTGCAGCAAGCATGTTTGTTCTGATTAAGCTTAAGTGGTAACCCTCTACCTACATATGTGCATGCTTGTTTGTACACAGTGTGTGCGCTTGTTCTGCATTGAGACAGCCATACAGTGCAGTAATTAATTTAAAAAAAAAATAATAATGAGCAATTCTTTGGTTCAAATTTAATTGTTGTTAATGAGGAATAATGAGTTGTTATTATAATTAAGAAGTTTTTTATTAATACATTGAATAAAGGGGTTGGTAACTCTTGCTTCCTAAAGCAGTTATTTTAGGATATATGTGACAGCTTACAGCCAGGACATAATTTTCCTTCCTAAAACAGTTATTTTAGGGTATATGTGACAGCAGGACATAATTATTCATTAATAGTGTAGTCCTACCAGTAAGCTACTGTAAGGCGTATGGTTACTTTGTTGAACAGTATTTCACATCGTGTGATTGCTTCGTGAGATAACGAATTCTGGAATGTTTGACAGGTAAACAAACAGGCAATACGTTACTATTCGTGATTCTCTTTACTTTTTGTGGTCAGCTAAAGGCATGATTATTTTGTTGAATATTCAGCTTCTCACAGTGTGTTTGCTTTGTATGAGAATTACTTGTGGCTATATTTTCACTTGGGGAATTCCATGTCAGTGTATTGATATTCACATTCTATGATACTCCACAAATGAAAGATGTGATGTTGAAGTAAAACCTACATTTATTTACATCTTACCCCCCACACCATTTCCATAGCGGCATCATTTCACTGCGACGGGTTTCAACATTGCTTCACTCCATATCTGCATCTACATAGACATGGAAATTATGTTAAAATGGCAGAAGTTAACTGTTTAACCAAATTGTTGTAAATGTACCTTTGCATTGATTTAGAATTTTCTAGTTTGATCAATGATTTGTGAGTGCATCTGGCAGCAAGCTTATTCGGAGTTACACCGCAAAGGAGTTTTGTGCAATAGGTCAAAAGGTCAATCGGTAACAGTATGAAACATTTGGTCACAGACAATTACCCATACATACAGTATGTGAGCCTCCACTTTATACGGCGATGTATGTACACTAATGTGTTAGGGAACACATACTACTGTAAGATTTTATGTTCTGTGATCCTACACTTTATACAGTGGTGTATGTACACTAGTGTGGTAGGGAACACGTATAGTTACTGTAAATCTATCATGGTCTGATACATCAAGAGAAATTATCAGCCGATGGTTCACATACTTTCATTCAGATCACTCAGAATTGGAAAGTTACGAAGGGAGAACTATCAATTGATGATATTAGACTTTGAAAGTCTTGATAGCCAAAATATGTTACGCAAAAATATTGATTAAACTGTCACGGCCTATTGACAGACTGGGCTACATACAGGTTCAGCGACACAATAGTGTTTGAACACATTACATAACGCACGCTAATCGACAGCATCAATTTATTCACACAGTTGTTAGTAGTGAGCAGGTTACCTGGAGAGAGAGGATCGTTTAAAAACATGTTCTCTTTTTCAAAACCTACATGGAAATGGTATTTCTGTCCAAATGGGACCAGTTTGGGTGAAATAGGTACCCTCGTTGCCTTATGATCTTGGAAATATTGTACAGTAGTGTAACATTACAGTGAATGGTTACTGGTTGACCTGTACAGCAAGGTCACAGAGAGGAACAAGGCATGTGCAGATGCTTTCACTGAACTAGCAGAGATTGTTTCATCAGTGTGGCAAATAAGCTGAGAAATGTATAAATCATTATTCAGAAATGTAGCTAAATGTTCGTACAAAATATTTTGCACTTTTGTGAAACCTTTAACTCTGAGAAGATAACCAGGTATTAAAATTCATTCCCATCGCTTCACATTTCATGTGGCAATTTTGCCTAGACGTTTCAAATCAGAGAGAAAATGGAACATTTCTTTTAATTCTTGTTGTTGAGAAACACGTTTGGATTTCAAGTTAGAACTTTTAGTAAATTTCTTACAGTCTTAAGACTTGATAGCATGAAGGGTAAAATTAATCAATAAAAAAAAACAGAATTCTCCGTTGGTCATTCTAGTATCCTTGAAAGTTGACATGAAGCTGTCAGAAATGTTTATATTCCCTCTTCCAAGTCTGCAGTCCTCGTAATTATTTCTTCTCTGCAGAGTTTACAAACCGAACTGGACAGCAACCAGTCGCAGATCAGGCAGCTCAGCAATCACAAATCCGATGCCGAGAGGAAACTGGAGGAATTGGAGGAGCAAAAGCAGAAAGCGGATGGACTCCTGACAGAGGTTCAGAAACAGTGCCAGGAAACTAAGACATCGTTAGAGGCGTTACAACAGCAGATTAAACACCAACAGAGTGCTGTAGATGTAAGCACATTTGGATCGATAGAAATTAATTCATTTATGTCTGTGCTGCAAAAAGGTTGAAAACAAATGTATTATTAGCTAAGAGGAGATGTTTAGCAAAGTCTTTGCAATAATTACAAAATATTTCACATTTTGATATATATGGGAATATGAAACAAGTGTAAACAAGGTAAAAGGAAATTGAACCAAAAACTCCAACTTTGTATTGGAGATAGCTAAACCATAAAGGTAGTGTTTATGTTATAGTAGTACAACCTCTATGTGCAGTAGCATTACTTAAATACCAGAATGTTCATTGGAAATCGACTTTGTCTAGTAACATACCTGTCTCATCACAACTTATGCACTCTTGATGTGATGTGACTAAAAAGTGTCATCTCGATTTTCAACCTTTAGATCGTTTTGCAGCTGCCTCATGCCCTCCATAACTATGCATTACATATATTAAACAGGCAACATGTACACCTTCTCATACGTTTAGCCTGGCAACCACCCACATCTTTCATCTACCCTTGTAAATTCCTGTTATCATAGTCATGATGTCAAAGGGTGGTTTGGTTGTCAGCTCTCTCTAGCTCTATTTATATGAATATTTGCAATTTGTTTTCCCCAAAAGAGGTGGGTTCCTTTTCAAATCGGTCTCTGAAATTGGAAATGTTTCTGTTTTAGTTTGCATGGTGGTAAAACTCCAGACTAATGTAGCTTGAAATACAGTTATTTATAATTGTCCTTTAAAAGGTATATTTTTTTTAATGTGATCTACCCACTTTTAGGTGGTTTGCTTGGGGGGGGGGGGGCATGTAGTGGACCTGAAAAGGTGATGATGATGATGAAAACAGGCAAAAATATCTGAAGGTTTGCCACTGAAAAAGAAAAAAAATAGTACCTTACATTTGCCATATTGGAGTATACATTCAATAAACCGTTTGGATTTCAATCTTTAACAACTTGCTAATACACTTAACAGTTGAAAAGTTGTTAAGTACATATAACTGTTAGCTAGACTGGGGGGGGGGGAAGGTTCCAATTATCTGTGAATATTATGTGACTATGTTAGTCCAGTTGACACAAGAGTTATAACTCAAAGTAACATGCAGGCATGCTATGAGACTCAAACCTAAACTAGACAGTAAGTGGATATGAAAGAATATAAACACACCCAGTTCTCACTTGTATACAAGTCCTGTTAGAAATATCAGTTGTAGTGCATTTCAAATGTTAGGAAGACTATATAGGTAAATGTCATTAAGGGCTCGTCTGTTCTTCTGTCTCGCCAGAATCAAGTCGAAGAATTGAACAAAGCTCAGAAAGAGTTAGAGGCTCTGAGACAGGAAGAGTTAGCATCAGAACAGAAGAAGGAAGCCAGTACAAACCAGCTGGACATGTTACAGACAAACCTGAAACAAACAAACGATGAAATCGCCAAGGTAACCCATTTCAAACAGGTGTTGAATGAATATTCATTGATAGCCCAAATTTTATTTTTTTTTAAATTTTTTTAAATTTTATAACATTCAATTTTGATTGTATTTGCCTGCCTACCTTGGTGTGAATGTACTTTTAAATTACTTCTGGAACAAAAAGTTGATGCAGCCACTGTTTAAACTCATGATACTGAAATAGGATTATCAATTTGATGCCATGTGATGCAAATGTGGCAATCAGCAATTTTGTTGTGACCCGCAAGGTTTTCAAAACCTGTTTAATGCAACCTGCACAACCATAAGGCATGGAAAAATATGAATTATTTATATACCAACTTTGAGGCATATGATATTATTGATAAGATATTTCAACATACAGTAGCATATGAAAAATTGAGCATGTATAATGTTTTGACATTTATTAGACCATAATAATGTGATGTTTCCATTTTAACAGGATTAGTTTCAAACTTAAGAAATCTGGCCCACAGAGTTTGGGTACAAATTTTCAGTCTGGCCAAGAAGATCCATTTAAAGTCCACACCAAGCATAAAGTTATTACAAATGTTACAGCACATGCACAAGTGGCTTAATAAGGTTCATTCGAAAGAGTCTTAGGAGTTGCTGAGAGTAAGGATCACAACGTTGCAACTTTAACAGTAATTGCATAACAAAAAATCCTCTAAGGTTTGTAAGTCTCGTCAAGAACGGCATGAGAGACTGTCATGTTTGAAAAATACAAGAATAGGATGACTACATTGAATTAACTTTCACCCTCTTCAGTTACAATCAAAGATCAATTTAGTCCGAGAAGGCCAACAGAAATTGAACAGCTCGATAAGCCAATACGACGGTGCCATTGAAACGTCCAAGACGATCGGAGAATTACCGAACGTGGAAGAATTGCCTCCTCTTAGTCTCGAAGAACTTAGCATCGGGAAGAGTGACGATGCCCTCAGCAGTCGAGCGACTGTAAGTGGATTTCAAACATTAATTTTGCTCCTGTCCTTGGTTTAATTTCATTTTCCATATTTCATCTTTTCATTTCCAACAAAATTTTCAAAACATTTGTAGAATTTTTGTGACAAAAATCACAACGGGAAGTGCAGGAATAAATTGACTACTTTGCTACTTTGGTCTGTAATATTTGCACAATTGTTGCATCGTTGTTATGTTTAGACTTGATCAAGTCTCAGCCTTGTGCGTGCAATAAAAAAAATTCCATTAAATCATTGATAAAATCCCAAATGGAATACAAGGTTTGCTTAGCAGTTTTTGGCAAAGTTTTTCATGACAGTTAATTTCTTATCACATAAGACAAATGATGGTATTTTGCTATGTGTCCCCTTTAAGCTCTTCATCGGTCATAAACTAACATGCTTCTACTAACTACGGTATTAAAGCAAAATAACTAAACTTAGTGCTTGAATGTACCACTTACAGAACGGCTTTCAATATGAATCATAATAACAGCATGATATGGTGTCGGTGGTAGAATCCATTAACTGTCATTCATCCAGCTTCCTCTACTTCATCTAATCAGTCAGCTGTTTTATCTCTATCGTTTCTCGTCATACAACCACATGTTAACATGTCACAGACCTGATATTTTCCATCAATGGAGAAAGGTTGCTGAAAATATATAACTAGCAATATCTCAAACATTTCAGGATGACCAGTTGTTTTGTTCCTTTTGATGGTATTGCAAACAACTTTGATGACAGCGACTGTTGCCCTGCTGTAATTACGGTCTAGGTTTTTTGCTTCACCTCTGTTGTTGTAGAGTGTTTTCATTCCATGCCGAAGGCAAAAAGAAACCTGTGCGATACTGATGGTATGTGTGTTGTGTGTGCTTATGTGACAACTGTGTGTGAATATGAAAACTCACAAACTTTATGTTGGTTGAAGTTCTACCTAGGTGTGTAGATGGTGAGAACAAGAAATCCTATTGAAATTGGTGGAGGTCAAAGGTCTTATGTAGTCAAACATAGGTCAAAGTCTGGAAACATTGTTTACAGAATATTTCAAAGATTAGAGAAAGAGACTCTTTGTGTGGTTCTGCTTTATGTAGGATTTGATTAGTTTTGTGTGAAATTTCTTTTATTCTCAGCCAGTCATGGGTTTGTTACCCCTAATTCCCATATAACATCATATGCTCCTTTCATTATTCTTTCATCAGCTATTTATATATATTATATTGAAATGCACTTTAATAGTTACATTTACTCTTCGCTTAGTTCATGCATATTCATCATATTAACCAGCTTGAACATGTACCATTAATACCATCTACCTTACAGGCTGGCAGTAGCCCAGTTAGTAGTCTCAGTGCTTACAGTATTTCATCTGAGCCCATCAGCAGGATAGAGGAGGTAAGAGTTATACCTCCACAGGTTTATGTATATAGTGATGGTATGAATCCTGCATGAGCAATAGGGAAGGTTAGGTATGTGGATTCACATCACCCTCATGCAGTGATGGTATGGATTCACATCTTATGTTGGTATGGATTCACACCCACTTGTGATGCAATGGATTCAGATCCTCAAGCAGTGATGATAGTGATTCACATCTTATGTTTGTATGGATTCACATCTTATGTTGGTATGGATTCACTCCCTCTTATGATGATATGGATTCAGATCCTCAAGCAGTGATGATATCGATTCACATCTTCATCACAAATCAAGGATGTTGGTTCACATCCTCCTCTTGTATTGATGATGGCAGTGTACATCCTTACACAGTGATAATATGGATTCACATACTTATCACACAGTGATGATATGTATTCACATACTTATAACACAGCGATGATATGGATTCACATACTAATCACACAGTGATAATATGGATTCACATACTTATCACACAGTGATGATATGGATTCACATCCTCCTCACACAGTGATGATATGTGTTCACATCCTCCTCACACAGTGATGATATGTATTCACATACTTATCACACAGTGATGATATGGATTCACATACTTATCACACAGTGATGATATGGATTCATATACTTATAACACAGTGATGATATGGATTCAGATACTCATCACACAGTGATGATATGGATTCACATACTAATCACACAGTGATGATATGGATTCACATACTTACCACACAGTGATGATATGGATTCACATACTTATCACACAGTGATGATATGGATTCAGATACTTACCACACAGTGATGATATGGATTCAGATACTCATCACAGTGATGATATGTATTCACATACTTACCACACAGTGATGATATGTATTCACATACTTACTGCATTGTGATGATATGGATTCACATACTCATCACACAGTGATAATATGGATGAAATGTCAGTTACAAAAGTTTTGAAATTTAGTCTCATTCTGCAATATTTACACACACTTCCTGCAGACATTTCTGTCATTTGTTTAGTGGATTACTTGTTCTAAAAGAATAGATGTGTTTACCTCAAAAATCAAATATTTTAAAATGCACTAAACCAGGATTGTGGCTGTCAACTGCTTATACCCGACCAAATAAAATATAAACTTCATCAGATTCATTCAAGTCGCTTTTTCCCCATCTTTTTTACTTCGCTTTCCTTTGTACAAATATTAAATTTCTTCCACTTCTGGTGTATTGTTTCCTAATTAACATTTGCTTGGGTAGAGGGAACTCAAATTGGCCATTGTTTCTTCATTTTCATCTTTGAATTTGTTGATTGTCATTTTCTCAAATGACACAGATCTTGGTTGTTCTCATGATTGTCACAAAATGGTAAAATGTATCAGTAACATACCAATGTTTGCTGCCATCACAATGTTGTCCTGGGGGTGTAGGGAGGGGGTAGGGGGAAGAATTTGGAAGGGACAGTGAAGGAGAGAGGAGAGAGTACCAATAATATATTAATTTCTGGGCATGTTTAACATCAATTAGTAACTCATTTTAGATATGCTGAATCTGTCTACTCTATATGTTGTGTACACCACATCAGCTCTTTGCTAAAGATTCATGTATACCACGGGTGGGCAAAGTGGGTCTGCGGCTTGTGTGCAAATATTCTGTGTTACCCAAGAAGGTTTTTTGTAGGATCCTATTAAATGTGGCCTTCAAAAACCATATTAATATCACATTGGTTTCTTGTCTGAAATTTGGTCGTCTCGGACGACCGGACTAGCATCGAACATTTTGCTGTGCTGAAAGTTGAGACAATTTTCCTTGTGATTATTCATGACCACGATTTCACCTTTGCTTCTTATGCAGTCGGATGCATGACCCTGTTTGAATATAGCTGTAACATTAACAAAGGACATGGCAGCCATGTTTGGAATCATTTTTCTCCTCTTAAACTATTTTTTAGCGACTTAGATGGTGCCGTCCATATCAGCCTGTGTTGTAGTCTCTTTACTTTCTTAATTAGCAATTAATTAACAAAATTTCTGTTTCCATCTTCCCGCACAGGATGATCCCTTCAAAGGCAAAGACTTGTTTGCCGAAGTCGTCGGGACAGGAGATAATGGTGATCCGTTCAAATCTAGTGATCCGTTTAAAGATGGTAAGTCGATAATCACAATTTGCCAGAGATATCCCACTCTCATCAGCAGCTCAGATTCTTCATACACTCATAACTGACGCATTCTGCGTCGTCAAAACATACGTAATACAACTAAAAATGTCTCTTTTGTCTCATTTTCTTCTGTGCAGCTGATCCTTTTAAAAGCGATGATTTTACCTCGGATCCATTCGGTGGCGATCCATTCAAATCAGATGATCCCTTTGCCAGAGAACAAGCATCTGCTCCTTCCGATCCATTTAAAGGGGATGATCCGTTTTCTGGTGGATTAACCAATGGGCAGGCAGATGGTGAGTCAATCAATCTCAACCCAACAGGTTGTACCCCAGGTCATCTAAATCATGGAAGTTGTGGAAATCAGAAAGAGAATCAAACAACTCTTAGGTGTAAAAAACTTCCCCATCCCCCCATTCACCCCAAATATACCAAATTCATTTGGAGTAAATGACAAAGGGAGCATGTAACCAAGGCCAGCTTGTCAGTTGATAAAAAAATTTGGATTTGCATCGAAAGATATCCTTAATAAATCCAATTTGAACATAAATGTAACAAAGTAGATCCATTGTGGTTTATAATCCTTTTTTTTTAGTAAACAGGAATGGCTGTTTACATCTTTGAGCTTAAAAAAATGGCTTTTGGAGGAAAATGAAAAATGGGGCATGTAAATACCAGGGTCGATAGATTTCGTCAGCTGATTAACATGTGTTTTGCATTGAAAAGTATCCTTAATAGCTCCAATCCACCAATGAACATTGATGGTAGAGTAATGGATCTACTGTGGTTTCCATATTACAATACTGCTACATTTGAAAACAGGAATGATTCTTTCTATGTCTGAGCCTCAATAGTTCGGAACTGATCTCAGCACCTCTCAGATAGATGTATTAGGTTTCATTGACTATATCCAGGCATGAGGGGAGCGTGGCCAGTGGGGCTACAGTCCTAGGGCCCAGCACCAATAAATGGAAACCAGGAAAATGTGGATTAGAGAAAAATATATTCTCATTTTCATAAATATTAAGTAAGAAACGAAAGACTTCAAAAATGGTGGCCAGAGTCATAATTGTGCCCAGGCTCTCCCTGTTGCTGCCTTTACCCACTATAATAATAATAATGATAATAATAATAATCAGCAGTTATTTTTACGACGCTTAAGCGACCACAAATGTGGAAGAAACCCAAAAGGGCTTATGGATCACAACTTACACGTCAGGTGGCTTCCAATTTAACATTTTTAATTCAAATTTGGAATCTTATCAATTTAGAAAGTAATTTTAGATGGGACTGTTTCTGCTCTGTGACTAACCATTGCCACCAAAGAGACTTGTTAATGACAACATCAGAATATCAGGAACTGCATTACAAACCTATCTGTCAGCATCATGCAATCCATTAAGAATTATTCTTCAGCGCTGACAATGAGTGCTTGCCAAAACAAGCAGATTTACAAATGGGCTTTAGAACCGTGATGAAATGACCATGAATCATCTTTTCAACAAATTTTGTTTTTGTCCCATTTCTGTCTTTCAGTGAAACCAGCATCTAATGATCTGTTCGCTTCCTTCGATGCTTTCGCTGGTGCTGGTTTCGGGAGCAGTGGCGGAACGTTTAGCAAAGTAAGGATCCGCATCCTCTTCTCGAGAGGATGCATCAAGCAAAGGAGTCTAAGAAAGGAGTCTTGCATGCTATTTCCATATTTATCTATAAATCAATCATTAAGTTCATTCAAGTCTTGTTTCTTGAAAGGTAAAGACAGCTATGTCTTATTTTCTCTTTCCTGTTCTATATTTCAAATGAGACATGACAATTTCATAGAATAGTAGTTGCGTGACGTACTAGTACAGCAGTCCACACCCCTCCTCCTTCTCTCACCTCCTCTCCCCTCCTCTCCCCTCCTCTCCCCTCCTCTCCCCTCCTCTCCTCTCCCCTCCTCTCCCCTCCTCTCCCCTCTTCTCCCCTCCGCTCCCCTCCCCCTCTTGATGGTAGTAGGTCTCCCCTTCCCCTCTGCACGACAGTAGGTAACTAATTGCAATCAAGGTAAAAAAGAATGAATTGCTGGTTTGTATTAAAGTGAAAAACCCTAGCATGTCAGTCCTAGTAGGACCTTTCTTCGCATGTAGGTCCCAGGAGGATCATGAACCCTTTGCGGTCCAAGTGTCGTACATTTCACCGTCAGAGGTATTTTCAATTTTGAGTCTGTTGACAGTTTGTTATGCACTTCCAGTTATTCACTTGATTTGTTTCAGATACATCCATTTATTTTGGTTCTATCACTGGCTTGTTTTTTCTTCTGGTGCACACTTTGTCATGGGTTGTTATCCTAGTCACTGCTTGTTCTTTCTGCAAAAAACTGGGCCACTTTCACCATTGCAATAAAGACCTTAATGCTGAAGTAGTTTGCACTGATCTCTTGGGTGTTTATTAGTATTAGAAATGTAGCAGTTTGATTTCTTTACTTTTTCAGTTTATTAGTTTTTTCTTTTCTTTTCTATTTCTGTTGAGTTCTATATCGTTTTTCCTTTTCTATCGTTAGAGCTCTAGCACAGATAATTTTGGAGGGGATCCTTTTAAAACAGACGACGTTCCCGAGATACCGCCAAAGAAGAGTAAAGCCCCTCCAACGAATACCACGTCTACTCCGAGTTCTACGTCGGCAATCAGCAGCGACCCCTTTCAGGCTTTTGGACCTAAAGACGCATCATCTCCTTCCACCAGCGATCCCTTTGGGAGCGCAAGTTCTGTGAAATCGCCGAGCGACCCGTTCTCTTTTAGCGGATCAGCAAAGTCCGAGGAGGCGAACGATCCATTTTCCACGCCGGGCGTCAGTAAAAAAGACGATCCGTTCGCTTCGTTTTCTTCGTCGTCCAAAGTCAGCGACGGTGCCAGCGATCCGTTCACCGTCTCTGCTTCCACGACGTCGGACAAATCTGTAGACTTGTTTGGTGCTTTTGGAATGACCCCAGGACAATCTGAAAAGCAGGATCCGTTTGTAAAGGGGAGTGATCCATTTGGGGGATCGTTTGTTAGCAATTTTGATTCTACAGTATCCAGCAAAGACAGTTCTAAATCGGACAGTACTCTCGATCCTTTCGGAGAGAAAAAGAAGCAGCCGAGCGAGGATCCATTCGGCGGGAATAACGCCGATCCGTTTGGTGCATCTGCGGCTAACTCTGATGATCCGTTTGGAGGATCAACTGCTAAACCCAACGATCCCTTCGGTGGATCAACCGCTAAACCCGACGATCCATTCGGTGGATCAACTGCTAAACCCGACGATCCCTTCGGCGGGTCGGCCTCAAAAGCTGGTGGATTCGCAGATTTTGCCAATTTTGGGAACGTGAAGGTAAAACTTAAATGAATGATTAAAAGACCAGTTTAATTACTTTTAGTTTTTGTTCTCATTTCCACTTATATTTTTCATTGATTAAGTGCAGGCATGTTCAGGGTGGTCTTCAACACTAATAAATTGCCTGCCTATATCTTTCCTCTCTTTCAAGAACCAAATGTCTTGTGGTTTGCATGTTTTATTTCACTCCTCAAAAACAGATTTTTAGAGCACATCTGTGGTGAGACTGAAGAACTTGGAAGAAGTTTTGTCCCGTGATGGTTTGTTGATAACTTAAGTACGGAAGCGTAGAAGGGACATGGTGATGAAA
>KN889930.1:0-16183 GCA_000934455.1 Apostichopus parvimensis
TAGGCACATTGAAATGATTTAGGAGGATGGAGAAGATGGAATTGACTGAAGCAGGATAGAATTTAGCTCCGAGACTAGATTATTATTAGGAAAGCTTCGGTTCGGACTTCCGAATGATCATTAAATACAAGTGACGGTGATAATTAATTTTAGTTAATGCCACCTTATTTGGTTGTGGTTTTTGATATGGCGTGAAGATACAACAGGTGAGCTGCCGCCGTAACAATTTGGTCTTGCTAAGTTTATTCCTATAGGGAGTATCTTTTGTGATGTATTTTATCACTAGTACCTGTTGTAATCTTTACATTTTATTCTTGCCTTTTTACGGCTACTGCCATCGCCTTGTACTTCTTTACCTAATCCCTAATTACATACTGTACACCCATGCCTCCTGTAAATTATAAGCAGCTTAACTTTCCTGACATGAATTACTCAGTCTAACCATCCTTATCGACTGTCTTTGATACTTTCTCATGTTATTTTCATCACCCTGAAGTTGGTATCCTAAAATTGAAGAAAAATATAAAGTACATGAAAGTGGGGAAAAAAATTGTTTTTCACACAAGAAATTTTCCAGCGGAAAGTACAGTGTGCGGAGAATAACTGAAACTGTTAACTGTAGCCTAAGTTAGGCCTTGATCAGACCTTAAATGAGTTCCACTTCGGTATACTTTGCTAAAACATGTTGCAAGAATTAGTGTTCAAAAATGCTCCTAAAATATTGCTTCAGGGTACTTGATTATTTCAGAGGTTATTATGGCCAGTCCAAACAATGCGAACTAATGGTTACAATGCTTTCCTGTAATATATATTGCAACTTGTACAGCTCTAAAGTTGCTATTTCATGCTGCGATTCCGCATGTGGTAGGTTTTTTTATGCCAATTTTTGACCAACATAACCATGTGAAAGCTGTTAGGGTTTTTTTGCTTTAATTATGGATATTAAGTTCGAACAATTTACCAAATTTCAGGGTTCTAACTTTCTCAATATTAATTTTATGAGGTTGTAAAGTTGCTCTGATGTACAAAAGAGGTTGTCTTTGACAGCCAATAACTCAAAAGGCATCATGTTGAAAAAAATCTGATTACATTTTCTAGGAGAGATAGAGGACTTACCACTGTGTTTGTACAAAACAATTCGGCAGGGTAATTATTTGTAAATGTGATATCCCCAAAGTTTGGGATTTTTACAACAAACGTTTTTGCCTGTGTTGCTAAATTTCACATGTTTCTGAGCCTGGCTATTTGTACGTCAAAGACATTCAATTCAATCTTGTGCATATTTCAGTGTCATACAGTAAAAACAAATAATAATTTGCAATGTACTGTCTGCTTCTGGTTTAACTCACTTAATTAAATGACTTAAACTATAAAATGAATGTCAATCAATATATATACTGTACATGTAATGTACAGTGTGTATTAGTGCTACTGTAGGTGTAAACACAGTCTTGTATCCAGCAGGATTTTAACCAGAGGAAATGTATAGGGATTAGGGAGCACAATTTGTAGGGTGGGTGAAATTCCCAGTCTGGAGAATAGGTGGCCCTCTCTCCCATAATTTCCACTCTTTGAGTTTGAGTTTTTTGGTTTTTGTAAAATAATAAATGATACAGAAATCAATCAGTCCTCAGGTATTAACATTTGCCTAACCCCCACCTACCGTCGCACCCCCTCCCTCCCCCCTTTTGAGATCCTTGATATGTCACTGGTGAGGAAATTGTAATAGTTATCGAATACTGTGCGTAAACCTCAATGATGTAATATATATATAACTCCTCACTTTCCTAAAGGTATTATAGAACGACATCTCCAATCGAAAGTGTCGACACAGTTGAGTTGACAAAATAAATCAAACTTCAAATATGAAGAGAGCAGAGGTATCACCAGAGGAAGAACCCAAAAAGAAATGTCCTCGTGTGAAGACGAAGAATCCCTTGGATTCGTTGGAAGAAAAAGCTCGGCAATTTAGTCTAGATATGCATAGTTATGATTTTGCGAAGAAAATGGACGAGGAAGATTCGTTACGGCATCTCCGAGATGACTTTTTTGTTCCAAAGATGAAAGACATACCGTCCGGTGAGTTATCCTCTTTCTGTATCCTCATTTCATACTCTGTTCAGGCATGAGCTTTTTCCGCGAATGCGTGGAATATCCGTGATTTCTTTTCTACCTCGGGGACAAAAACTATTATCCTAACACACTGTAGCATATGCAAACTGGAGCCTATACCGCAATTTTTGCAAAATTCCGTGATTTGTTTTTTTACCCCAGGCTCAAACCTCCCCAATGTACACACACACAAACACACACAAATGTACTAACTTGAAAGTGAGTGAATACAGCACAGTTCATACTGACTGAATCTGTGCCCCCCCCGCCCCTGAGATATGGTTGTATTTTAATTGGCTAAACCAAGGCTTGATTCTTCCACGGAATGGATCTCACGTTACTTCTAAGGGTGTCTCTCATGTCATCTGATCATTCTTCAAGTTTTTTCAGGTTTTTATTTTCCTAATTTATGCTCTCTGAATGATGTTACCTTTTATAAAATGTGTTACTTTTGCAATATTGATGTATAATAGCTCTGTCAATGTTTTCTGTATTCAGAATTTCATCCAGGCAATAAATGTTTAGGCGATATGTTTAGGCAATATAGCCATTTAATCCTCCCTTACTCCAGGGATCTCAGTAGGTGGCCTCTAATCCTCCCATACACCATGGATGACTTAGGTGGTTTCTGTTGATGGTGAATCTTCAAGAGCTTTAATCTTCTCTTAATAATTTAATAACTAACTAGTGTTGTTGATATTGTCCTTGACACGTCTTAAAATTTGGAGCATTTGTTAAAAACTTTGACGTTGCCCTTCATCTAGTATTTCGTCACTAGATGCAGCTTGTTTGAAAATTTAAAAAAAATTTTGCTGAATGATTTGTTCATTTTGGAGTAAAGCAAAGACTGAATTGCTGCTCTCAATTGTCTTGATGACATTATTTATTCTACCGTTGCCAGCTGCATTCATCAAATCTTAAAAATTATGGGTTTTTTTAGCTAAATACGCGGTAAATTCCCAGGTAGTTTTGTTTATCAAATGATGCCCCTGGAATATCCCTGTAGTTCACTCCTGGCTGATGAGAGATTTTTTTCTTTCTTTTGGCAGTTGACAAAACCTTGGTCGACAATGACGAGGATTGTGTCTACCTCAGCGGGAATTCCCTCGGCTTGCAACCGAAAAAGACACGTTTCTACATGGACCAAGAGCTCAATAAATGGGGGAAATAGTAAGTTGTTTCCTGTTTTTTTCCTCGCTTACCTATCTCCTCACAACCTCAGCACTCTTGTTGCATGCCATGTGATTTGGTAACATTCTAAGCACTGTACCCCCTCAGGCTCTGATCACCACCAATTTATTTCACTCCTCTCTTACCTGTCTCCCCTCCACATCTGCACTTTCCCATCTACCTAAACTACACTATTGCAACGTTTAAGAAATGCGCCCTCACTCTCTGGCACCGCCCACTTTCCTCTTTCTTACAAATCTACCATTCAGAAGTAAACTATGAGATTTTTCTATATATGGATTATTTTTCCAACCTCTTTCACATCACTTTCTGTCTCTGGTGATTGTTTTTGGATTTTCCTGCATCTGTCACTCTTTGGGAAGCGCTGTCCAAGTATCCTTTACTCTCCCCATAATTTTAAATTTTGTCTCTTGATCACTTTCATTTTCACTGTATTGTTTTGCACTGGTATCGGTTGCAAGATATCTATGCTTCTGTTGCTAGTCGGCCTCTTAAGCTTCCATTCAGTAGCTGGTGGTGTCTCTAGGTTGTTCTCTGCGTTGAATTCGTCTTTACGCAATTTGCGACCATCCTTTAGACTGTTAGGACTTAGGGGTGCGTTACTTGGTGTTTACCTAGGTCAGGCTTAGGCCGAGGCTAGGGGCAGTGTCTTACAATGTTAGGCTCCGGAGCTAGGCCTTATTCCCGTTTTTGAGGCGCAGCCAGTTTAGGAAAAGAATAGACGATCAAGCCTAAGCTCACCGCCGGTCAGCAGTTCTAGTAGTTTTCGGCGAATCCTATCAGGACACTGTCAGCATACCACTCTCGTAGTTGACCTTTGAACTCATCTGGGTTGGGTCCTCCCAACAGGGATAAGTCAAGCTTAGCCCCAAGCCACATGGTCAAGTACCTCTAGGCTCAGCTGGACTTTACCAAGGGGAAGGTCTACCCATCTCCAGAGAGGGTCGATGCTCGGCAGTCAGTCAGTTATCAACGGCAAGGGTCTGGTTGCTACTCCTGGGACTTATCGCCTGTCTGGTTGACAATATCCCATACGCAGACTTATCAGGCAACTTATGTGGGACCTTCTACGGAACGACATTCTCCTCTGGGCTTCCAACATCACAAGGGAAATCAGCTGGGGGATGGGCTCTCTAGTAGTCTCCTGGTTCCCTTGGCTGACCTTGTTGTGACTTCTCCCCAGTGGCTAGTCGCATATCAACTAAATTTGTTACTAAGTCGATCACATACCCAATATATATTACTGTGACTAATCAAATTTTAGCAAGTATTGCATCTAACTCAGACACATATTTTTGTGACATTTTGCGTATACTTTACCTTTACTATGGTGCCTTCCCATTTGTATTAATGTTATGCATACAACTGTTTCTACAGTACCTGAGCCTGTGTTACTTACTTACTTAGATGGGCGTATGGTGTCGTGTGTTGTGTGCGGGTATGGTGTGTTATGAACCTGTGTGTGTGTGTTCTTGTCATACACAGTACAACTGTACTGTATACGTACTGTACTGTAATTCAGTCATCTGAGCATGTCCATACATAATTGTATTAGTACAGCACACATGTGCCTGCCCTGTCCAGATAAATCAATACCCTGTCAGAGTAGCTTACTGTGCATGACTACTGTACTGTAATATAACCTACACTTTAGTATATTGTTGTGTTTGGACATTTTTTGCCTGGACAGTAGATTAGTTGACCATGTATTTGTCAGAAATTCCAGTGAAATTGTAAGAGAAACCAAACACTAGGGTTTTTCACTAGCCTTTGGTCTTTGGAAATGCTAATGCTCAGGAAGTACGTATGAGGACTCCTGAGGACTCCTGAGGACTACTGAGGACTCCTGAGGACTCCTGAGCTTGAAGGTCACATATACAAAAATAAATAATAAACTGGACAACAGAGTGAAGGGAACTTAGGTAGATAAATATAATTTATAATAATATATTACTATTTTAATATAATATTAATATATTATAACCTCTACAGTAAGTCTAAGAAAATTAGGCAAATGATAGCCTGACCGTTGGGGCGCCTCCAACGATAGACATAAAAAATGTAAATAAACAGTTCTGTGTTAAAGATGTTGCCGAGTGGCTCCTTGTTCTGTTCCTTTCTGGTGGTGATTGATATAGCTCGACTGGGGTCTCCGTAGTAATATTAAATAATAAGTAAATGAGTAAATGAAGCTATAGAGAAAACACTGAAAAGTCTTAAGGATGATTCAGGTTACTATACAGATAACCTTCTAAGTGTGTTCTAAAATACACAGCCAACATACACACTGTAGGCTTTGTATGCAAGCTATTTACTGTGATAGGGGACCAGGGATAGGGGAACAGGGGGTAGGGAAACAGGGGGTAGGGAAACAGGGGGTAGGGAAACAGGGGGTGAGGGAACAGGGGGTGAGGGAACAGGGGGTGAGGGAACAGGGGGTGAGGGAACAGGGGGTAGGGGAACAGGGGTAGGGGAACAGGGGGTAGGGGAACAAGGGGTAGGGGAACAAGGGGTAGGGGAACAAGGGGGTAGGGGAACAGGGGTAGGGGTAGGGGAACAGGTAATTGTAACTCTAAAACTTGACTCTGAATTGGACATTCATTGGTCAGGGAATAAATATTACTACTGTACATGATTCTAAACAATCATTTGTCCACAGAGGAGAAAAATCTTTTCTACAAAAAGGATAAATTTGGGTGAAATTTTAGTTTTCACATACTGTACTGTACATAGGGAAATTTGACAGCAAAGCAAACTGTATTCCCAATTTACATGTATAGATGGGATTTCAAGGATATCCACAGTACCAATAACCTTTAAGAAGTAAAGATTTGGACAGGTAATTTGCCCAGATGACATTTGTACAACATTAACCATGTCAAGTAGAAAGTAAGTGATCCCTTAATCCGCGTTATATTGCTAGGTACAGCTAAGTGTTTTAGCCTCTACCTGGGAATGTAAATTAATCCATGGGTTGAACAGTGAAAGGCCTGTTTACATGAGAACGTTTAGTCTGTTTCATTAGTTTCTCACGAATTCTAATTCTTGTCTGGTTGCCAAGGAAACCTGCTATATATAGACTTTCCCAAGGTAATAAAGAATAATTGCAAAAAATAGTCAAAATAAATTCTATCACATTCATGAGAGAAGAACATGTTTACAGACAGACCGCAAAAGTTGACCAAAAATAATAATAAAATTAAAAAATCCATGTTTCATTTTAATATATCAGACTGAGTTTAGTATTAAAACCAAAGTGACCCAATTTTAGAAATAATTGTGACAGAGTTAACATTGTTACGGCCTCTCATGCAGGACAATAATAATTTGAGGTTTGAAAAAGTTAAAATTTGTAGAAGCTTACATACATACATGTATGATTTTAATAGTTCCATTGACTGTAATTAAGCAAAATTTTAAGTGTTAATCCACATGAATTATTTCCCAAACATGTTTAGTGAATATTGAAAGCTCTTTTTTTTTTCCTGTCCAGAAAGATCGTTTTTCAGTAAGAAAACAATTTTATCTTCCAGAAAGTTGCAATTTTGTAAGATTAAGTTGTTTATTTATAAATGGTTGTTTCATAACATTTTTAATGAAGCCTTTCAACATCGGCTTTGATTGTCATTAAGGAGTGAGGTAAAAAAAAGAAAAGTCAGTTGGTTCTGTTTACATAACTTCTTTCTGAATGAAGGGTTCAGTTAATCTTTCTGTTTTGATCTCTTGTATCAAAGGTAAAAGAGATATAATGCCCCCCCGCTGACGGTGTGTGACAGTGTGTGTACTGTATACAATGCCCTGGATGCCCTGGCTGTTAGAAATGATAACCTTTGGCTAACTTTCACTGTCAAACTGAAAGGAATGTACATCAGTACATGTACTCTCTATAGGCAGAAGTCAAGTCTTGACATATGCTTGCAATTAATGTTTCTATCTAATTAAGCAATATAGCAATTAATGTTTTTATTTTATATTAAAAATTTGCTTAAACTCCTTAACATGGAAATGATGGTGAAGTTAGCTCCCCCATGCCTGGTGTTAATGTTACAGTACTAGTTAAAATGTTTATTAATTGTTTTACAAATCCTGGTGGCTGAAAGCAAAACAATTATTGTTTGTTTCTAATATTTCATGTGGACAACTGAGTAACCTTGGTTGACCTTTAACCCAATTTGCTGAACTCTGTCAAATTTGTAAATTAATACAATTGATGTAAACATGTTTCCTGAGGTGCTATGAAAGAAATAATAAAACGTGAGTTTTTATGTTTTTTAATTTAGCTCTGTGTTGGATCTGAGGAACTGAGTACTGACCTAATGACCTGTCCATTTGTTAGACTATTTAGTCCAGTCACTTGATTTAATTTGAGCTTCCAGATCCATGGTTAATGTGTCATTCTCAGGAATAATTTCGTGTTCAAAATTCTGTGTACAGTTCTTAGCGATTTCGAAGGCTTTGTCAGTGCTGGTAAAATGACTAGCTATACTGTATAGAGTAGTTCCTGTGCCCAACACCTGTTGCGCGTAATGCATATCTTTGCACTTGTAGCACCCCTAATTTTTTGGTAAATTAGTAAGTACTAAAATTTAGATTCCCCCTCCCTGTGATAGGTTCCCCCTACTAATTCTCGAGTGCTCAAGGAGTTCAATGGCCTGTCACTTCATTGTAGGAAGTGGTAATGACTAAGCCTGTATTCTTGGAATGACATTGCTTTGTCCTCCATGCGTACCAGAGAGTAAAACCACCACATAACCCATTAGCGGGCTAAGCTGTCCCCAGAGTGAGAGAGATCTTCTGCAAACAGGTGACCCACTGTTCACCTCTTTGTGTATGAACTCATTCTCTGGGACTACGTCACTAAGTTGTTTACACCTGTTGTCTTAGTGGTTATTGAGCAATGTTGGTGTTTCCTGGTAATGAGTAAGCCGATCAGCTGGTTCATTTATCTCCTTATTTGGGCTGGGCAGGAATTGTATTGTTTTAGGGTACTGTCCCCTGGCTCTATAAGAAGGCCAGTTTACCAGCGATCTGTGCCACTCACTTGACAGCCCTCAGCCATCGTTAGGATGTCGGAGACATCACCATTAGAAATTACTCTATAATTTCTATACAGGTCCTTTGGGTTTGGGTGGGCGTGACTAACGCCCTGGTCGTAAGATGCCCCCTCCCCACCAGGCCATGATGTTCCCCGGATCTTACAGACGGTCGAGCGGGTCTAGAGAGGGAGTGAGCCCCAGCCCCCACTCCCAACTAGTGATGTATCCCGAGATGGGATTGACTGTGGTTTTATTGTTTAATTATTGTTAATGACAATTAGTGACAGTTGTTGCTCCCCATTTCTATCTTTTCTATTTCTTTCTTTCTTTAGTAGTTACGAATATATACCTCGCATAACAATATGCTTTATGTGTTATTCTGTTTGTTTGTGTGTTGACTCAGACGAGCCATTAGTTACAGTAGTAGTAAGGTAGGGTCCTTGTATGTCACAAGGCGCATGGTTGATATGTGCGATGAACGACATCGAGTATCTCGGTGCAGGTAGTTGACCTCATTACAGCCGAAGAACCCCCGCTTCCCTAAAGGCTAATGTCCCCTGGATGGGAGCGATCAACCTGGGGTTACACACTTGTATAGCAATTTGACTATATTGTATAGCATTTTGGGGTTGTGATACCAGATAAATGATTCCCTGATTTCATGTTGTGCCATACAACGTTTGTCACTTGGAAGTATTTTCTTATTGTTTCAGTACTGTATGACATGGAGAAAGAGGTAATGTCCCATGGACAAGGCAGGGGAAATTTTTAATGGTTTTCCAGTCGTTTGAGCAACCTAATTACTGTTTGGATGACCAAATTTAGCTTTGGAACTATGTACAGATGGATGGCATTCTAACTAAATGCCTCCAAAATACTGTAGGTAAAATGATAAGTTGGTACCACCCCCCCAAAGCCTGTGTTCTGTGCACCAAAACTACACATCGCTCCTACAGTGTACATATTGGTGTTCTAGTCACCAAAACTACACATCTCTCCTACAGTGTACATATTGCTGTTCTATTCACCAAACCTACACATTTCTCCTACAGTGTACATATTACTGTTCTATTCACCAAACATACACATCTCTCCTACAGTGTACATATTGGTGTTCTGTGCACCAAACCTACACATCTCTCCTACAATGTACATATTGGTGTTCTGTGCACCAACACTGCACATCTCTCCTACAATGTACATATTGGACCTCACTGTAATTTCACTGCATTTCGTCTATTTTACTATGGATTTGCTGTTCCGACAACCAACGAAGGCTTGGTTGTCCAAGGGACAACTACAAAAAAATCCTTAAAAATTTTTCCTGACAGGACAAACGATACAGTACAGTATGTACATTGTTTGTGACAGGGTTACAAACTGTATTTACCGCACTCCTCACTTGCATGTCTCCTCACAACTGCCGCACTCTCGTCCTACTGTGCCTAGAGTGAACTGGTAACCTTTTTAAGACTGTGACCCACCCCCCCCCCTTCTCATTCTACCACCCAATATACTAATAGAGCATTATTTTTCGAGATGGATCATTCAAGTTTTATACTTAAAGCAGCATTTTGCGTCCTTTTCTATGATTTTTCTCAACCTCACTGACTCCACTATGCCATAACGACATACATAACTAGCTTATCTATTTAAATCTTACTTCAAATGGTGGCAGGAAAGTCGAAAAATTTGCAACTTGTTTTTCTCCAAGATATTTTCCGTTGGGATCCCAATAAACCTCGCCCATAATATGAATATTTAAACACTACGAACGTCATTGACCAATAGGCCTACGTAATACAACACCATTCTTGATTTGTGTACAGTCTATATGACAGTTGTACCCACTGATCTGTACACTAACAGATCAGTGAGTTGTACCAGGGAGTTCCATAACAACTCCCTGGTTGTACCAACGCAAAGTCTTGAATCTATTTTTAGCAACGGCTCATAACGAAACCTGCATCTCTGATTGGTTGAATTCAAACTAGTGGGTGTGGGAAAACTGTATGCGATTAATTTTAACTGTGGAACTTGTCGTGGACACTTTTCTCATTATCTGCAAATATCCTTAATTACTCGCCAATTAACGTTGTTGGCAGGGAGAAACTTGGCTAATATCTTAGTTTGCTGTTTTGTGATTGATATATGTAAAAAACTTGATGGACATGTCAAAAAAGTAGAAAACGGCGACCAAACACAAAATGCTGCTTTAAGACTCATTCATCTAGATATTGGTCTTGAAAGTCAAAGCAAGCCTTCACGACTGGTCTTTGTTCATTTTCAGTGGCGTGCACGGTCATTTCCTCGGTGATATACCCTGGGCGTTTTGTGATGAAGTCATGCAGGTGGACATGTCTAAACTTGTAGGTAAGACAAACAAATTGTTTACAGTTTGAATGAAGTATAAAAAAAATTGTAAGTGTGGGTACAATATAATATTGCATTGATGATTTTCAATATGTTTGATACTTTTTATTATTATTATCATTATTATTACGCCATTATTTATATAGCGCATAATCCACAAGTTCTATGCGCTTTACAATTATCCCTGGTCATTGGTAACTTGTCACACCTAATGTACACACCAAAGTGTGCACAATTCAAACAATCTCTCCTGGGGCACAACAGTGCACCACAGCCACGTGTCCCCTGGGGGACTTCCCATAGGGTGCAGCCACAAACCGGCGCACGCAACTATCTATTTACAAGTCACCTCGCAAGTCCCCATTTATACACCTGGGTGAAGAGAGGCAATGGAGATAAAGCGCCTTGCCCAAGGACACAACGCAATCATCTGGCCAGGGCTCGAACCTGTAATCCTTAGATCACAAGTCCACTGCCTTAACCACTTGACCACAACGCCCTCAGGTGAGCACTTTGAAAAAAATAAAAATACTATAGAGTCAGCCTAGGGCATGCTGGGTATCTTACATTTTGTGTAGCAGTGTATGTCATGTGCATTATGTAGGCTCAGGTAGCTGGCACATGCACACAGTAGCTAGCTGCCTTCGATTCTTTAAGCGAACAGGGCGACAGATTGTACTGTACAGTATTTTGCTGCACAATTATATGCCAGGTGGTATAGCAGTACATTACAGTTTGTAAATGAAACCATATTTCCAGGACTCCTTCACCATCTGTCTGACTAGTTATTGAGTATGACAGATAAGGAAATACTTGTGTATTGTATCTATCATACAGTATTTGTGCAGTTTATAGGTGTGATGCAGTGTTGAGGGTATGTTTTCCTGTATACTGTGTTGCCATTGTGTAGTACTGTAGATGTTAAAGCATTAAAATATAGATATATACACATACTGTATTAATTCCATTATAAAGACATGTACAGTGATGCTAACTGCTGTATCTGCCATTTATAACGGCCTGTATCATCTCTGTGTCACTTTTGACGGGATCCCTAATATCACATTCACATGATACTTCTTTCATACAGGAATTAGCCCTCTTTCAAAGAACGATAAAATTAATGTTTTTGTTTAAACACGTCCACGGGACACAGGGCCTGTTCTGTAGACAAAGGTACAGATCGCGCAATTGCTTAACTAAGCTTGTAATGTACTGTACTCTGGACATAAATGTTCCAGATTACAAACTTTGGACGGCCCGTCAAAATAAATCGAGCCACAAAAAGATAAATATTTAAACAGTCCGTAGGAGGCTCGTCTGTAATGCCAATGCTAGGTGACTAAAATATGAATCAATGCTATAAATATGTCAAGTGTAACTCACAACACTATATTCAGGGAGGAAAAAACACCCATGATTCTATGCCATAATAATCCTCAAGTAGTGTGCTACAGTAACTGAAAATTATGTACCACAGAAATTGTTCTGTTGGTCATTCTCAAGAAACTCACTTTGGTTTGGATTTATATTCATATATTTATTTATTCATTCATTCCAGTATAAATATAAAATTTATAAAGAGGAGTCGTAAACTATGTTAACAGGAAGAATAACAGTACAGTAATATAAAAGTCAACCAAAAAAAATGTTAAGATGATAGGATATCATATAAAATACATCTTCACTTACAAGAGTTAATATACATGAAACGATATTTAACAAACAAGCTACAACAAACGTTCCAAGTGCTTGGATTGAATGTATACAGCAGCACTGTATATAAAAGAGTTTCTGTAGACTTGTGTCAGGACTGTATTTTGGTAAGATGTGGGGATTTTCTTAGATTTCTGTTGACTTGATGGCATTCTGTATGGCACAGTTACAGTACTGTACATGCATACAGCATGTTTAAGTCCTGCAAGGCTGCAACCATATCCGTGCAGTGACCCACTAGTTATTGCACATGTCTGGTTCTGTACTTACTTGGCGGTGGGAGATTTCATCCTCGTGTTGATTTTGGTGCCAACAGGTGCTAACCCTGAAGAAGTGGCTATTATGAATGGGTTGACTGTTAACCTACACCTATTGATGGTAAGTTAATCACCAGCTTCCTAACTGTATCTAGTTAGTCTGGGTCATTACTAAACATGACCTCAGATTGGCTATTTCTAAAAGTGTATCACCAGTCAAATAGGTATCACCAATATTACAAAGAGATAAGATAATATATTTATAATTCACTATGTGCTAAGACCATAAAGTTGGTTTTTTTAGGGGTGGTTGGGGGTGGAGGGAGATCGGGGAGATGATAGCAGGAGTCCTGATTGATTGTGTAGTTGGGGTGAAGGAAAATGGAGGGGAGGTGGGTGATACTTCATCATTTTGTTCCCAGCCCTGCTCATGGAATCTAAGTTTGGGGGTGCAGCAGAGATGCTGAGGAGGGGGGGGGGGTGTTGGGAGGAGATTGTAAAGGGTTGGGGAGAGATTGGTAGGATCAGTGATGCTTTCATCATGATAATACAGCTTTATTCCTAGCCTGGTCATTGATTCTAGTTGTGTATGGAGAGCAGAGGGGGAGGGGAGAGGGGGGTAAAGGAGGGTAGGGGATTGGGAGTGGAAATCATTGATGACTTTCATTGAGATATTACAAGTTTTGTTTTTCTTTGCCCATTTAAGTGATTGTCTTTGTGGTATGCTGAGTTTGTATTTCTTCACAAGTCACAATAGGGGCTAATTCAATCGTGCACCTTATTTTCTGTTTTTTCTTCCCCCCCCCCCCCATCATCAGGTATCTTTCTACAGACCCACAGAGAAGAGACACAAAATCTTGATCGAGTCCAAAGCGTTTCCAGCAGACCATGTAAGTATAATAAGTGCAATATTTTGTTGGGAGAATTGGAGCAAAATTGTGGATACTGAGGTAGAGTGTAGTGACATATGTTAACAGGGGGTTGAATAGTGGGGGGGGGGGTTGAATAGGGGGGGTTGAATAGGAGGGGGGTTGGAGAGGTGGACAAACCCTCTAGGCTGTCACTGAAATGCTTGTGTACCAAAACCTTAACAGACTTTTAGTAACGTAGTGTATTGTTTTGTCTGAACTTAGATTTCTGGCAGAAGTTTATTCGTAAAATGTGTTTACATGTTTGTCGATCTGAGGTCTTGTTCCAGTAGGTGACTCTACCTCCAAAAACAAAGAAAAAAACGGAAGAAAAATTTTTTTTTTTGGAAGCCCTAGAATTTTCAGTGGCAGATTAATGTAATTTGAGGAATGGCTATGAGCATGAATACAAGTTTTCAGATTCGTCTATTTCTATTTTTTTTTATTTCCTTCTTCCCGCAGTATGCAATGGAGTCTCAGATCTGTAACAAAGGCTACGATCCCAAGTCAAGTCTTCTATGCTTGAAGCCATCACAGGTGGGTTATACAGACCACTTTAAGATATCTCTCTCGTTTGGCAGTCTTAAAGATCCATAAATCCTCTGAATAAAAATCATTCAAAGAATTAAATTATTCAGATAAGTTTTTGGAAAGACAATGCACCACTCTTTAATGAGGGAAACCAGATGCTGAATTTCAGGGAAATGAAAAATTTATGGATATTTTAGTTAAATTTAAGTTTTTTCTCTCAATGAAAACAGGATTTTTTACAGTACAACTTGATGTTACAGTTTCTACTGTATTGAGTGCCGAGAGGTAATGGGATGGGTGGTTAATAAGGAGGGTGTGGGGGGGGGTGTAGGGGAGGGGTGATGTTGTTTTATTCCACAAACATAGCAGCAATACAAAGACATAGCTGACACTGATGCTGACCCAAACAGTATCATAATAAGTATGTACGTATGTAATATTTTATTATGTATGTACTATTATGTATGTACTAAGTATGTACTATTTGATTGCTGTTCTAAATGTCTGCTATCTTCTAGTATTAATTTATAAGCTGTGATAAGTGGTGGGTGAGGTGAGGGGGATCACAGCAGATATAGAGGGAGACAAAACAAAGTGGTAAGCCATCAAGCATGGTGGTACTAATCCTTTTAAAGCTTTATAGGTGGAAAATTCTCTGTATTCGTGTTATGTTTAACGTGTTATGTTTAATGCAGACTCTTTGTTTACTACAGGTCGTATACAGTTTAATACAAATGTCACCTTTTTTTGTTTTTTAAATCATTGATACCAATTTCTTTTTCTTGCCCCTCAGGGTCGACACGTCATCACAACTGAAGAGATCTTGTCGTTTATCGAACGAGAAGGAGACGAGATAGCGGTCGTCCTCATGGGAGGTCTCCAGTACTTCTCAGGACAACTGTTCGACATGGAAGCTATTACAAAAGCCGGCCATGCTAAGGTACTCGCCTGTCTCTCAAACTGAAGCAGAGTTGAACAAAGAAGGGAAAAAAAGAATGAATGAATGATAGAGTAAACCTGTTTCCCGAATGACTAAAGGCCTGACTTGACACAAAAAAAATTCACAATCTTCACGTTACGAAATGCCGTCCGGGGGTGGCTTTCATGGCGAGAGGGTGCAGAGGATGAAATTAGAAACAGACTTGTCAAAACAACAAGTTTAAACAAGTTTTGCCATTAGAATTGACTTTGTTTGTAAAATTGTAATGGAATAATTTAAGCTATTAGATTTAAAATATTTTATTTCAAATCTGATTTCATTTTTTGTGCAATTTGTGTGCCTTGTTGATGATGTATACAATTTTTGTGTGTTTATCTAGCCTAAATATCAAGTTTTCAAGTTTATTTTGCTATGTTTCGTGGGTACTATTAGATACCAACAAACTTTAAACAGTATTAAAAAAACACCATAACTTTTGTGGGTATGCCATGCCATCAACATTCCGATTTACTTAGCTTTAGATATATTTTCAGAATGTCCCTATTATCTTCATGAATGCAAAAGGGAAGTATTTATTTGCCTTTAGTAACCGGACCGGTGAACATATTTAATGTCAGATTAACATTGAAACATTCCCACCTACCTGCCCAAATCCCCCCTTGCTCCACCTACCACCCTCACTAACCACTTTAATATGCCCAAGCTTTCCTAAACAGATTTTGAATTGATATATTTTTGCTGTCATTCTCCAGGGATGTGTGGTGGCTTTTGACTTGGCACACGCAGTTGGCAACGTCGAGCTGAAACTTCACGACTGGGAAGTGGACTTTGCTGTGTGGTGCAACTACAAGGTCAGTTGAAAACCCTGTTGGCCGAAATAAATTCAATTGCAGAGAGGGGCGGGAAGAGAATTTGTGTTTAACAGTCTGCGAGACTCGCTCGCTGCTGTCGTGTGTAAATCAAAGAATACGAAACACGAAAGAAATGCTGGAAAGAGGGCTCCCTTCGCTGTTCAAATATAGAACTGTATTCGTTTCAGTGAACGCATTATAAAACTGCGCATTGCTGGTGGATTTCAAGGGATGAAATCATACGCATTGTCACTTTTGCAGAAAAAAA
>KN889930.1:21070-37744 GCA_000934455.1 Apostichopus parvimensis
GAATGGAACCCCGGATCTTGTGTCACACACTAAAGTCCGTACCACTGGATCACAGCTATTCTACTGGTGTTTAAACTGGCTCTTTGTGTAACTGTAGGGCTACACATTCATTTCTTGTATAAAGATATATATATACATATATATGTGTAAAACGTGCTTAAATTAATATTTCAAAATGGTTCACCAGTCATAGTCACGTCAGAATCTGTCTGGCTGTCAACACAGCAAACGACAAAAGTTGTAGATGATGATCGTTTCTAGTTTTCTGTTTTTTTTTCGTTTCCAGTATGTGAATGGTGGCGCCGGGGCATTAGCTGGGGCCTTCCTCCACAATAAACATAAGAACAATAACTATCCAAAGTAAGTAAAGACAATGAAATTCAGATGTATTGTCTTAGCTATTGTTCTTTCCTTTTGTTTATCAATATCTACAACAGGTGAAGCACAGCCATTGGCTGAGAAAGTACTCATTACACTTTTTCAAACTTTGCTCTGTAAAGTCCATGTTGGTTTTGCGGTTGTACAGCACCTGTAGCGGATCACAATTTCTGGACGATGTAGCTTTTTTAATTTCATTTTTCATCATTCAATTGCCATAGTTTTGCTTTTATGCCAGGCGCTTAATCAAGGGGGGGGGCGAAGGGGGCAGCCGCCCCCCCTTGAGCATATTTTTTATATTTTTTTATAATGTTTTTGTGATATCGCTAGTAATTTCAAAAGAGAAAATGCTAACATGCAAATTACAAGGCCTGGGAAGTGCCATTTCCAGCGATCTGGGAGGCATTTTCAGCCAAATTTTCTAGTACGCTTCGCGTCAACCATGATGGCGCTACGCTTAGATAGTTTGCAATGCCGTATCTACGGCTCTGATAGTTTGCCTACAGTTTCGCCCCTCCCTTGGCAGATTCCTGGCTACGCGCCTGTTTTATGGTGTGTTTCTTTTGTCATAATTTTCTGTTGTATATATGGAATGTTTTTATTTACCCTTGGGGTGATATTTTGCAGAAACAATCAAACAGGGAGTACATAGTCTTGGCTATTGTTCTTCAGGATTTTTTTGTTTGACAAAGCTTTGTTCTTATTCATAAATAGAGTGATATTATTCCCACCGAATACAATGAAACGATTAGTACTTTCTATTGTTCTTTCAACATTCTTTTTGAAAATCCTATTCAAAACATTTCATAGTCTTTTGTTTTAAAGTCGCTATGTCCTTAACCCTACTGTAGTTGAATTGGTAGCTTTTTCAGGAAAAAAAAGTGAGATTAAAGTAAATAGTCTTTTTGTTTTGCATAAAGATTGTCCTTGTAACTTAAGAGCCATGTTCCAAGCCCTTATCCTGAGTTTGACAGTAGGATTGTGTATAGTGTAGTTCAGGAACGCACGATATTTATTCATTGCTGTCGCACATAAGCATACATTTGAAAGACCGTGGATGGAATCTCACTTTTTTAACTACGTCACAGTGATAGTGTAAGATGTTTGCCACATATACCGCTAGGGTACGTATCATATACCGCTGGAGTACGTATCAGTTCTATATAATGTCTCTCTCTTTACTCTGTAGATTACTTGGATGGTGGGGGAACAGGATGAGCACCAGGTTTCATATGTCAAATGGTAAATTAATCATACAGCATATTTTCTTCTTTGCATATCTATATATATATATATATTTATATGACAAAGATTCAATTGTTCACTTCCTGCTGCAACAGAAGTAGATGTAGAGCAAATAATATAATATAGTCTGAAGATCGCCGTGAGGCGTTGAACTTGAGTCACATCATGCTGTAAATTACAGTATAGGTATACTATATATATATATATGTATACACCTACTAAAAAATCATTTACATTTTCATTGGCTATGGCTTACAGACATACACTCCTCCCCCCCCCCTCCCCCAAAATTAAAAAACGGGAAATAGACTTTCTTTCTCAAGTAGTTGACTGCATTCTCATGACAAAGTGTAGTAGCTAAGCCCATGAAGTTTCATCTCAGGTGCCGAAACAAATCACGGTACTGCATGTTTTTGCATGTGTTTTAAAATACTTAATAATGGTAATAAAATATGTTGGGTCAACAAACTGGTCTAACAGACAGCAGAGGGAGACATTTTTTGTTAATATCGCGCAAATTTCTCCTGGTCAAAGAGTTTGGAGGGTACTGTATATTGGTTTGTTTAGTTGCTACCCGTGGCCCGTTCGAACAGTAGTCATGACGTCTGCTAAAACAGCAGTAGGGTGGTTATGAACCGGTTTTCATCGATGGGTTCACCAAAAATTTAAGAGCAGCATTGTATGTTCGATTCTTAACATAAAGCCATTGGATCGTCCTCATTTTAAAGAGAGGAAAATAGTATAGTTAAGTATATAAACGTTGGTTTCTCCTCACGAACAAGTTTCAAACCAATTTTATCATTACAAAAATCCAACTTGTCTCACCATTATACTTATTGTTTTATTGCTTGATTTGAAAATATGCTATGGGTGTGGACTTTGTTGTTGTTATTAATGTATTTCTTACAATAGAAATATCATTCAGATGTGATGGAGTTAAACAAACAGATTCATAGTAGTACGGTCTATACCTGTCCGTTAACAGTTGGAGCACAATATCCTCAACTTGATAACACAGGGAAGTGGCCGAGAATTATCCCAAAACCTGTGGTTAAACCCCAAAACCCAGGGGATATGGACACACATTTGACACACATGCAAGTGTTCACCATTTGTCACACATTGCCAAAGGTTTTTTTCATGGGAAAAATGTATGGAAACCACAGAATACCGATCATCACAGGAACCTGGCAACCAGTGGCAAGAAATCTTTGATCTTCGATATATACAGTGTGAAAATGTGTGAACTAGCCCTAGGAAACACAGGGTTTCCACAGGTTATTCGCAACAGCAAAAGTCAAAACACACACAAAAGCAAGGGGTTTTACCTCTTAATGTTGTAAAAAATAAGTGTCAGGTTTGCCGTGCACGTTTATGTGTGGGTTATTTTTGTTTCACCAATGACCATCGGTGGATGTAGTACAGATCATATTATGAAGATCATAATTAAAAAGAATAATAGAAAACTGACTGGGAAACTTAAGACAATGGAAAAGAGCATAGAAATTAATGGCTAGAATGGGCTTTAAATCAATGACCTCTGGGTCATTGGTTCAGAGCTCAACCAACTGAGGTCTCCAGTCCTTAATTGGTGGTGACCCTTACATTTAGCCATTTCTTTGCTGAGGGCGCCAGCCACATAGTGGTACACAGTGTAACCAGAGATCCCCACCCCCCCCCCTGGAGTGCAGCAGGGAAGTGACTTCCTGAGAAATTCAGATTTTTTATATATGTTAGTATTTATTAAGTATTTATTTGATTAGTATGTTAGTTATTTAAGCACATGAAATAATGGAAAATTGACGGTGAAAATTTTGGACAATGGAACAGAAATGTCTCGTTCAAACGTCAAAGAGAACTTTGGGAACATTTTCGTTTCTGAGATTTTGAACTGGTTGATGCAATCCAATGGTAAGAATATTTATCTGTAGACTGGACAGTCATTAGTCATTGGTTTAAATCCAGGTCCAATACCAGGATTCATGGACAGACCAATCGGGACAAAAACAGGTCCCTTATGATACGTGATTCGCCCTATTATTTACAGTAACATCGTGTTGGTGTAGGGTGTTTGATTTCTTCCCCTTTTGAATTCCTGCACCCTACATAATTTCTGTTGAGTGAGTCCCGCTTTTCTTTGTACTAACATTGTGCCTGCTTTAATTTGTTCTTGGGTGGCTTGCTTTAACTCACAGCCTTATGTTTAATTGATCATTAAAGAAAGATGTATACCTACATATATTTAAATATATATATACATACTCCACTTGGATTCGAGCCCGGGCCTCCCACTTTATATGCGGACACCCTAAACAACTAGGCTATGGACAGGTTCTTGACTGTTCTGGATTTTCCAACTCATTACCATCTCAAATATATATATATATAATATATATATATATAGACATATATATTTCTGGGCAAATGTTTCAGGATTGTCTGTGGTTGTCCCAGAGATAACCAGGTCTTGCTCTTTGGTTATCTGAAAAATGTAGCAAATATAACAAATAATGAAGAATATGTACACTGTATGAGAGATGTGTAGGTTTGGTGAATAGAACACCAATATGTAGTGTAGGAGAGATGTATAGGTCTGGTGAATAGAACAGCAATATGTACACTTTGTTGGAGATGTGTAGGTCTGGTGAATAGAACAGCAATATGTATAATGTAAGAGAGATTTGTAGGTTTGGTGAATATAAAATCAGCATTTGGGAGGATACCAATTAATCAGTTTACCTATTTGAGACTTAACTTCACAATTGTTGTAGACAACTACTCGTTTGTCGTTAAACCAATTTTGTTCGTCCTATTAAAAATTTGGTCGTCTCCGACGACCAGACAATTAACCACTTAAAATTTGCCCTGTATCTGTGCTTGCCATCTATTAATATAGATTGCTAACGATTTTAATCCATCTTTGTTTGTCTTAATAGTATAAATCATAAATGAGCGTAATTCTAACATTCAAAGGAATTAATCAAACCGTCTATGCAACTTTGTTAGCTCGTCTGTATTCAGTTTATTCAAATGTACCTCAAGTTGCTCAATAGTCAATACAAGGCCACAGTTTATCAAATTACGACAAATGTGCCAAGTCTGTCACTAAAATAAATAATTTTGTGACTACATTCTAGTATTACAAAACATTGCACAGGCTTAGTTTGTATGTAGCTGCCTCTTGGTGAGTTGAGATCAAGAAAATCATGAAAAATTTGATTGAAAGTCATATAATTTTGTTATCATAGCTTCTGTGGAAAATTTGTTTAGGGCTGAAATTTTTTTCGAGTCTAATGGAGTACTTTACTTACCTGTTAAGCTCACTGGCGTAGGAAGGTATTTTTGTCATAGGGGGCTGATGCATGATGGATTGTGATAGCCGTCCTGGGGGAGGGATCTTAAAAATTTCCAAATTGGAGGGGGGACCCCCTCCCATTTGGAAAATTTTTGAACAATTAGAGGCCATCAGATGCTGTTTAGTGCCACAAACGTCTGAATTTGTAATAAAATTTTCTCATATTTCCTGATGTACTTTACTCATCTTGCGTGCAGTTGCCAGGCGTGTACGTGCTATACGTGATATGCATGAACTACGGAGTAGCGGTGATGGTGTATGTACTATGTCAGTATGTATGCCTGACCTACCGTACATGAACAAAACAAACGGAGTTCTGTACACACTGTAGCGTATAACTGTAGCGTATGACGGTATGCTCAAACGCTAGCGAATTTCCGGCGGAGATAGTGATTCCCAATAATCGCAGTACTAGACAGTCTGAACAATGGTGAAAGACTACGTTCTGAATTTCAGAAAATTGTTCAAAAATGAAAGGGGTTTTTACCCTCGACGACTGGGGGGCGCCCCCATGTTTTCAGGTTAGGGGGTGTCGCCCCCCCGCCCCCCCCCCGCTTCCTACGCCCTTGGTTAATCTTCAGTTTGCTAAAAGAAATCACCTTGCTTCTATTAAGTTAGTTTGAAATTCCGAACTTGCAATCTCATCTTCAAAGCACATTCCATATGTTCTATGCAATTTAAAAATTGAAAGCAACTTTTTGAGTTAATATTTATCACAAGCTTCCAAGCTATTCGATGTTAAAAAGCCACAAAAATGAACTTCATTAGGGTCGTTCACCTCTCAAGTTCTGATTTGATGAAATAAAAGTCATTTTGCTTTGAAATGTTTCATGAAAATTGGCGAAGAAATGTTAAAGAATTAATAATCAATAAAAGATAGTCATAAAGGAAGAGCAGGGTTACAGTTTATCCTAGATGTCAGTTATGCCATAGCTTGTGTTTCGAGTAATACTCGAAGTAGTACTTGAGAAAGTAGTTGCTAACTGAAGCGCAAAAAGATGTTTTAAAAGCTGACTGTGGTTGTTTTGGTTGTTGAGGGTGGAGTTTTACATCACAAAGTTCTCAGTTTATCACATATAATTAGCTACTGGTGCATGTTGGCTTGCTGTCTCCTTTTAACCATTCCTTTCATTAACCTCACAGTAACCTTCTTTCAAGCCTTGCCTCCTTTTAAGCTTCTTCTCCGTTGAGCTGCTTGCACTTTCATTCAATTTTTTCTTCTCTCTTGCAAACCCTCGCCAAATACCGCCCTCCTGTTGCATTCTACCCGCATCCCGTAACATTATAGAGAGAACCACATGTGGTCACCACGCTGTACCATTTTATTCTCCAGAGCTGGACCTCAGCCCCGGCATCGCCGGGTACAGAATCAGCAACCCGTCCATAATGGCCGCCGTGCCCATTCGAGCGAGTCTTGACGTAAGTTTCGCTCTCTGGACGATTGAACCAGTCTGCCCACATGGCGGGGGGAGCTCTTTCTTATAATCACGACGCAGAGCTACAGAAATGGGGGAGCCTTCAAGGTTGACCCTACCATTCCATGTTTTGAATTGCATGTACCCCCTCCATGTGAAGAAATTTGGCAGAATAGTCAGGGTGTCAAAATCCTCAAATAGATACGAATAATTAATTAATCATGCAAATTTAATTGTTTTTGGTATCGTTCCGATCAACTTTTGGGTCCCAATTTCAAAAGCTTGTTTTAAATCAGCAAAAATTACGTCTGTTTGGGTCATATCCAGGAAACGACTCCACAAATGTGTTAAAACTTTTTCAGTCGGAGTAAGATACTGATGGGAATGTGATCGTTAACTTTTGTCGGCTTGTAGAACACAGTGGCATATTTTAATATCTTAAGATTCTCTTCATGTCAGCACCACACCAAAGGAACACACAGATTTATGCACACTGCTACAGATATGATCGTGGTAAAAATTGAAGCCTCCTTATGCATTCAATCTGGTTGTTGGGGGGGGGGGGTAAGTATTCACACGATCTTGACAATGGCCTTTTTTGGGGGCCAGTTGTGAAATGGAGTCAATGAAAAGTTCACACATAAACGTTGGGTTTCCCCAACAAAGCAATCCCACCATCAAATATTAATCTGACCCATGCTTGGCCAGATTTACTGACCATCTCCATGACGGAAAATAAAGATTGCATTCAGTTATTCAGTGAAGAAAAACATACAGATATTTAAGCACATTTGGCTCAGTGATGTCATAGTTAGACTTGATAAAGTCTTCAGCCTTTTGTGTGAAGAAACATTCAAATCTGTCACAACTACGTATGTTACATTCGGTCAAACATATCTTGAGTTTGGGACAAGATATTGGGGTTTTTAAGTAACAGAGTAGAATATTGTTCCATTCAATGTTAAAGTCTTACATTGTTCGCCCCTGGTTTATCCCTTCAGGTATGTTATTCTTCCCCCCTGCCCACCCCCCCCCAAGAGAAATACATATTGCATGTGTAAACTTGAGCCCCTTGGTGTAACCGTTAATGAACCTGTGCACATGATAAATGAGAAGGTCAAAGGTCATTATATCAGACAAATAATTGCGATTTCCAATTGGGCAGGTATTCAACAAAACCTGCATGGCAGATCTACGAGCCAAGTCCACCCTCTTAACAGGGTATCTGGAGTTCCTGCTGAACCGTGAGTTTGCCAAGGAGTCCGAAATTCGTACACAGGATGTGCATTTGGAGATCGCCACACCCTCCGACCACAGACAAAGAGGCGCCCAGCTCTCTCTCATGTTCTCTGTGCCAATGTCTGACATCCATTCTCACATGATGAAAAGAGGAATTGTGGTGAGTATCAAGAATACATGTATTAGGTGATTTGGAGGGGGGGAGGGAGGGGACTTTAATAAGCAAAAAGTTTTCAAATTCTATCTCTCATGTTCTCTGTGTCATTGATCAACATCCAATCTTAACTGCCGAAGATAGGAATTTGTGGTAAGGTATCATGAATATGTATTTGGTGAATCAGGGATGAAACGAAAAAACATTATCCAAGCTCGATTCCCTCTCTCTCTGGTTTTCTCTGTGCCATTGTCCAGCATTCATTCGCAAATCACAAAGCTTGTGAAATTGTGGTAAAGTAACATGAATATGCATTAAGGTGATTTGGGGCTTGGTCAAAGGGTACCCAAGCTATTTTTCTCATGTTCTTTGTGCCTGAGAGATATTGTGGTAAGTATCATGAATATGCATCAGGTGAATTGGAGTTAATTAACAAAATATATCCAAAGATGGATCACGAAGATAGGAATTGTAAGTGTCATGAATATTCATTAAGGTGATTTGGGGTTTAAATGAAAAAATATCCACAGATGTCCAGTATCTGTTCCCCAATTGATGGAGGGGGGAGAGTAGTTGCGGTAAGTAACAAGAATACTTGTTTTATGTGACTTGTGGTTTCGCACAGTTATCGACATAACATGCTATTACTTGTATGTGAAGAATATGCAAAGGAAACTGCATTTATTTTGTTCCTGGAGTGTGCATTTTTATTTGAAATGTAACTTTAGTTGGTTTCTATGCCAAACTGATTACAATATGGTGAAGGAAACCTTCCGTCTTCCTGCCACATTCTGCAGTGAATTTTAGTTTTGTCAAAGATTATGATAACCTGACATTATCAATGAACCAGCCAATCCTCACATGACAGTATTTCTCAAGAGAACCGTTTTGTACACAGTTTAATATGTCGAGCAATGTCATCATGCATGATACAGCCCAATGAATGACGAATCTTGTGGACCCAGAAAACCCTATGGTTAGGGTTAACCCCTAGGGTTAAACCCTAACCCTAGAAATACTGCATCACATGTAGTATCATACAACACCGTACTTCTTGAGGCAATGCAACTTGCCACATTATAACTTGTCTTGAGAGATGAAAAAAACTTGAGGTCTTGGCGAATGAACACTTAATGTCATGCATGAAAGATGAAATAAATATTCAATTGACCATAGCAAGTCTCATGAATATTGATGAGATGGCTGATAAACTTCAAAAGAACAGCATTGAACATGAGATAATGATGAAAGTTGTATATAGCTTGTAGGATTTATTATTCCTTGCCAGAGGTGATAGGAATCTATGCGATGGTAATGGAGTGTGTGTGTGTGTGGGACGCCTTGGCTTATAAACACGATAATTCAAAAACCATATGGTGAGTGAACCTTATACATGGTACATAAGATGATACTTAATAGGTCCTATGACAATGAAGAACCACTGATTTGAATACCCACTTAAGAGCTCTAATTAATATGAATTTACTATACTGCAAAATTAAAGCCAGGAAGCTGCTACCTTGATCAAACTTTCTCCTCATAGTGTGGCAGTTAATGTATTCCCTTTAGAAACTGTTTTCTTAATTGCTGGTTTTGCAGTTCTGCCAAAAGAAAAATAAAAGTTTCTTTTGGAAGAAACCAAACCCAGCATGAGAAGTGTTTGTGGCAAGGAATCACAAAGCCTTCTGGCATTCTGGTGTTAAAGAAAATTGACGGGAGCATGAATCATGAAGAGGAAACATGCTCACCTCTTTCATTTGAATATACACAAGAGAGAGTCCTCACCGCCTCTCGTCCTCTCCTCTCATCTGCAGTGTGACGAACGGCAACCGAACGTGATCCGTGTCGCACCAGCACCGCTGTACAATAGCTTCATAGACGTCTGGCGATTCATCAAGTACCTCAGGGAATCAATCGAGGAGGTGAGCCACGAGAAACCCAAGAGGAAGAATTCGGATCTGGATCTCGACTAAAAAGAAGATATTTTATGAGCGACACATTTTTTCGTGACTTGCGAAATATTCGTGGCAGTTGAAGTGACCTCTAGTCTATTTCTGTTTTCTTTTTTTCTCGAGAATATTGAACAATAACTAGGTGCCTTCATTCCTTTTCCAATTCCGTCAGAAAAGGCACCCAATTTCTAATTTTATGAATGGATTGATTGATTGATTGAATTAATTAATGAGTGAGTCAGATGAAAAGATATCTGATCTAATATCCTGTAACAGCACCAAACTAGATTGCCCTCTGGTGTTTGGGACTTGTATCTTAAAAGGCCAAAACTATATTGGCCAGCACATTAATCAGCTTGGAGGAACTGATATTAAGCTGGGGTGGGGGAGGGATTGCTGGGATATTTATCAACCAGATATACAATCTGTTCATGTTTTAGTCCTGGTAATGTTCACATATCTGGTACAAAGACTTTTGGCTAAATCCATCTCTCTAGAGCACATTAGATAGGCAAGTATCCTTTGCAAGTCTGTTTCATGAAATTTCTAAATCCACCCTGACGATCATGAAGAGATAGAAAGTGGTGAAGATACACTCAGGGAAATCCAGATGTATGGTAGTCCCAGTAAGAGAGAAAACCTACATCAAACTGACCAAAAAAAGAATAAAGTCGCCCTCAAGTTTATGCTTGGTTTGGAAATAAAAAGTAATGAAATGCTTTCATTTTTTTTGTTTGGTACATTGTTGTTTGGTTTAGTACAATATAATGAATGTTTTTTACATAATTTTGTTGTTGTTGTTGCCAGATTTAACTGCAGTGAAATTGCTTTTGACTCAATGAAAAATATTGTCCAATGGCTGTGTCTTAAGTAATTATGACCTGTTGGCAGATCTCAAGCACTCGGAGGTCAGCATGGGGCATGCTAGTAAAATCTTCCAAAGAAACATTGCACACGCCCTTCCCTTCCCCTCCCTATAAAAGTTCAATTGCTGATAAAGTGACCATTACTGTGCATAGGAATAATGCTATGATTCTCTGTCAGTTCGTACAGTAACCTTGTTGAGACCGTCCCTCCTTTGATTGTCATAAAACCTTTGAACAGACAAATGGATCAATCTAAAGTTTTCACAAACATTCCTCTTTTAACTTTAATAATTATTTACTGCTTGTTCTAATATTAAAATTGTGTGTTTCATTTCCCACTGTAAATGTTTATAAATGTATGTATTTCAAGGTGTCTTAAAAACCTTTTTGGATGAAAATACCAAACATTACATAAAGATTTTTAATAGGCTCGTCATTGGATGTCAGAAACCCTTGAACTGAATTAACAAAAGAAAAATTGAAATGAATAAAATGTTATGAGAGTGGCACAGATTTAAAATGATAGCAATGACAATAGTCATTTTTTATTGTAGGATGCTTTTTCTCTTATTCCATCCAAGTATTACTATTATTATGTAAATTAGCCGAATCTGAAATGGCATAGTTGTATTTGTTTTTTATTATTTATTTGTTGTTGTTTTTGAATGAGCAGTACTGACATATCTGGATCAGGTCATTTGAGATTTCAAAAATTCATCATAATTGTTACTTATTGCTATAAAATGATATCTATTTTGCCTTTTGTTGGACGGGGGGGGGGGGGGGGGGGGGAGGTGGGAGATGCACGGATAGAAACATACAAGATGTCTTATGTAGGTTTTGCAAAATTGGTGTAAAATGGAGATAAGTAAACCTACTGTACTATGTTTGGAGGGAAGGGCAAGTTCTGGTAGGACCCAAAAAAATTATTGTAATATTTAAAGATGGAGTGAAAATATGGGGTGCCTTGTTGTTGACTTAGTTACTTGTAAAGACAAGTCATGTTAAAATACATATATATCTACATATAAGAATGAATGTTAATGTAAGGGTTTTTCATTTTTTGTAATATCAATAATTACTAAGAACTTCATGAAGGCATGTTGTGGTCAAGTCCGTAATATCACCCAGGCAAATTGCCCAACAGTAGCGTGCCTGTCAAATCACTGTGGCGCCGCAAACTATCGGGTGGCTCCTAAAATTGTGATTCAAAAGAAACAAATTTTTCCTTGTGTAACAATATTCTTCCAGATGTGGGAAAAATTTACCTGCTCTGTTTGTAGCTCGTTAACAGAGGTCGATTACTTAGTTAATAGGGTCTTTCTAATGTTAAGTTCTTTGAACATAGGTTTGGTGCATTCTTAAATACCAATTCAGGTTGTGGGATTCTATATGGTGGTGGCTGAGTGCCCATGGAAGATTATTTGCCTAAATTTTGCGGACCGCTGATTTAGGAACGTTTACGAGTTCAAATATGCATTGTTATTGAAATTGTCGTGGACCTAAGGTCAGAGGCCAAAAAACATAAAATTTGGATTTTAGGTATTTTTCTGCTTGTAAACATGTCGAAAAAAAGGCATTTAACAACACGATATGTCGAGAATGAATGAGACAAACCTTAAAATAGTGCAGGGTTTGGTGTTTAGGGTCGAGGACCAGGGGTCAAATTGGCCTGAATTGTGTGAAAAGTATGTCATTCATTCAGAAGTAACCCAATAATCACTGTCATGGATGAGATGAGATCAACAAGTCCATGGATTGTTGAAATTGTGTCTTTAATCTGTATCCTATGATGTGAAGATATATAGCAAACCTTTATAGTGGCAGAGCTCCCAACTGACCCGCATTTCGCGGGTTGGACCCGCATTCTAACACCCAAACCCGCTGACCCGCGCAAGCGTCCGAAAAACCCGCATTGTAATTGTCAAGTATACATAAAAAAGATTGCATCAAATTTTGACTTTCTATTTAGCATAATAGAGTATAAAACCTCCTTTACAGCATCATTTGAACCTCAAATTAGCCTATATTTCTTTTCATTGGGGCGAGCAGCGAACATTTTCATGCCACGGGAAAGAATGAATTATCACCTACTATTCAATTTATTGATGTTACACATAAAAAAATGCATATTTCTCAGAAAATATTGGGTGACAAAAGCCTTACTAAGTGCCACCATTTTACATGTAGGCATCACCAGGATTCAAAAAAAATTCAAAAGGGGCGGGGGACACCCCCTTATACCCCTCTCCCAGGACGGCGATTTGTGGCATGGACCCGCATTTGCCTTCTCAAGAGTTGGGAGTGTAGAGTGGTGTTACTTCTCGTTTCACTCTTGTTTAAGAGTAAGAAAACTAACTTTTCTACCATTAATGTTGACTTTTAAGGACGGAATTTTAAAACGTTTTTAGTTCTTCTTCTTCTGAAGAAGAAGAAAATAAAACAGAATGGTATTTTCAGAAATCGAAATATAATATATTTTTAATCATTGGAAACCTTTTTGTTAAATTATTAATATTATATGAAATGACTTGATGTGTTTCCAAACATAAGTTGTATATCATCATCCAGGACATTTTGATGCCTTTAAAAAAAAATTTAAAAAGAAATTACTTGAATGAGGTTCAAGCATTATGGCAGAATGTGGCTCTCCAGGGTTTCAACATACCATTCCTACAGTAGCTGATATAAACTGTTTAACAATTTCAGAGTGATAGGGTAGTGTGAAAGTGCACTGGGGGATTGACTAGTTCATGGTTCCTCTTGTGCAGCTTCATCAAATGTAAATTATTACTTAAGAAAAACACAAATTAATGTGCTTAAAACAGCTTCGAAAACAAGCTGTAAGCCATGAAATTCAGCTTTGAAAGTAAGCTTTGAAAGTTCTCTGCTTCAATAATTATGAACAAAATTGTAAACTACTAGTTCTAATCAAGGTTTTGCAGAACTTGACAGCGCCCTCTATTGATATTGGGCATGGCCTCAGAGCCTCGTTAGAACATTGGCCAAATGCGTTTATATTTAATCAGACATTTTAATACATAAATTAAATAGTCATATGTTGGCCTTGTTTTTCAGGTACACTGTTTTGTATAATTTGTATCTTTCTGTATTCAGTCTGTCCGATATTGCAAATTAAGTTTTTATTAATTTATTACATTGTCATGTATTAAACTTGTGAATGGCATAAGGGAACTATGTGATGTAATATTCAAAGAACATTTTGAAATCAGGTCAGGCATATAGGATATCACCATCTGTTTGTAATTGTTTCTTAGTTTATTTTTCAAAAGATTGCCAGACATCACGATATTTCTTATGATTGTTTTCTTGTGTTCTAAGATGCCAGTTACGGTGGAGTTGGACATTGAGGGCATCAGATTCACAAATTTGTCAGAATCGGTTGGATATTCCCTTAAGGCGATTTTTAAGTAGAAAACAGTAAAGCATGATCAGTGCAAACATACCAACAGATATAGGACAGATGCATAGTGACTATTGTTTTCTCTCTGCATGGAAAATGGTAAAAAGTTAATGTGGTATTTTGGTAGATAAGTCCGTTTCAGATGCATGAAACAGACAAGTCTGTTTCAGTCGCTTGAAACTTCAGCAGTTGTTTAAAAAACAAAGACATGTCTGTTTCAGTTGTATGAAACAGGCAAGTCCGTTTCAGTCACATGAAACAGGCAAGTCCGTTTCAGTTGTGTGAAACAAAGGCAATTATGTTTCAGTTGTGTGAAACAAAAGCCAGTCTTTTTGCTCTTAAATATGAGCTTCAGTGGATGAGCATCTTCTGAGTTACATAGAATATTTAAATCAGGTTTTGATATTCTTTTATCTGCTGTGCATTAAAACCCACCTCATAGCAGTGCAGGTCATTTGCCCTACTTGGTGACATCTGAAGTGAGGAATTTTACTTTTAATCATAGACAGTGTTAACAGGGAAAGAGGCAAAACCTTCCTCCAAGTGGGAGAAGGAGCCTTAGTAATCTACTATTCTTCTGCCATTCCCTTCACCCCCATGACCCCCCCCCCTCCTTCATGTTGGTATTTTCTTTGATGAAGCAAAAAGTGTGCCAGGTAAGCAAATGATAAATTGTTCTTTCTGAGAATGCATATCAACTTATACTTCACCCAAATCGTGGCAAGGCTGTTAAATCTGCCACCTTAAAACATTCAATCGCACAATTTACAAATATCATGTTGTTTTGACATAAGATTAATACAGGGTTCCAACTTTCATTTTTGGGTTAAGAAAGTAGCCAGATGGGACAATTTGTTAATGTTAATACCTCTCTAAACTGTTCTTCCATATCATGCTTCAAAGCATTCGTATCGACAGTATGAACAGTTCCTAATCTTTATCTGATTCTAATACCACTCGATACTGTCCTCTCATGTGATGCTTCAAAGCACTCGTACTGACAGTATGAACAGTTCCTAACCTTTATCTGATAGAAACATGATATTCATACTGCTCGTACTGACAATACAAATTCTCTGAAGTAAAACATAACAGTACAGAATAGAATAAAATTGTCCTTACTTAACTGGGTGTGTGATGTATTCAATACCCAATGGCTGTTGTGTATTCATATGTCCCAATTTTGAAGAAGAAAATAGGATATTTCAAAGAAAACAGTCAAACAAGTTCACTCAGAAAGCCACATGTAGCGATTGAATGCAAATATCACCAGCGGGCTTAGAAAATGTTCCTCTTCAAATCATAAGCCGAAATCAATTTTTCATCTGGACAGTATCCTTTTAAGAATCGTTTTGATTTTTAAATATATATTTTTTTTGTCATCTTTGATGACCTTCATATCTTATTTTCCTGTACTTTTTGTCTGATAATTTAACAGAATGAGGCAGTTTGGTACTGCTGTAATAAGCACCCGATTCACATGTATCATACAATATTATACAACACCTAATTATATTCCGGCCATTTGATTGGTCAATTGCTCGTCGATTGCATGCAAAATCCGCTCTATTGCACGCTATGAAATAGAACCATGCGTTATACTTTTTTGATAGCACTTTTTTCAATGGTAAGAGAGCAGAGAAACCTGTCTGTTCAAAACAATCTGTTGCATGAGTGCATTTTACATCCAATTATATCCAAATTTTGAAGGTGTTGTATAAAACAAATGATGAATGGTTTCCATTCGTGCAATAGTGCAAATATATCATTCGTTGAAAGATGTAATTTGTTCCATTCAACTCGGCTGCGCCTCGTTGAATGGAACATTCCATCTTTCAACTCATGAAATATTTGCACTATTGCACTCATAACCATTCATTATTTGTATAATATTATATTGTTGTGGCATATAGTATTACACGGTACAATGATATATTATGATATCAACTATGCTGTTAGTTTGTATTAATATTACTGTACAATAGTATTGTGAATCAGGCTGGTATAGGTAACTCCACTGTGATTGCCTGTTGATGAACAATTAACACTTTTGTATTGTAATAATGATACTGGTGAAATTGAGAACACACTGAAACTTTTTTTCATCTGGAAATATACTTTTTTTCCCTCTTACTTGCTTGTTTGTATTTTCCTTTGTGTCCTGAGCAGAGTTGGGGGATAAGTACCGGGAGGGGGTGTGGGGGGGAGTTTGGGGGAAAGCAGTGTAACCAACCTGGAGTGTAACCACTCATCAAGAATGCAAGAAGGAAATGATTGTAAAAATAATTTTAACTTTTATAGGAGACTTATGGAGTTTCTTCCCATATTAATTTTAAGATAACCAGCTCCCTACCTTTCCACACCCACCCTTGCCCACTGTGTGAATATCTTCTACCTCATTTTTACCATTACCTAATGGCAATGTAGCTGGTTAACTGTATGGATTTGCACATAGGTATACCGATCTCAAGTATAATCTCAAATTGCTTTAAAAAGTTATTTATTCAGCTGTCGTAGTTTAAGGTTTTTTTTTATAATTCGAGTATAGGGGTACGGTGGAGTTGGACATTGAGGGCATCAGATTCACAAATTTGTCAGAATCGGTTGGATATTCCCTTAAGGCGATTTTTAAGTAGAAAACAGTAA